>JAODAL010007975.1:0-121278 GCA_025379985.1 Phyllomedusa bahiana | reverse complement strand
ATTTTTTAAAATTTTCAAAATTTATTATTAACCTCCTCATAGAAGCTGATGAGATTAGTCTGACAGGACCGATCCTTCATAAACCCATGCTGGGACAGCGTTATACATTTATTGTCAGTGAGATACTCCAGGATAGCATCTCTTAGAAACCCTTCAAACATTTTACCCACAACAGAGGTTAAACTTATCGGCCTATAGTTTCCAGGATCACTTTTTGACCCCTTTTTGAATACTGGCACCACATTTGCTATGCACCAATCCTTTGGGACATACCCCGTTATTATACAGTCCATAAATATTAAAAATAGGGGCCTATCTAACACATTACTTAACTCCCTTAGGACACGCGGGTGTAGACAGTCAGGGCCTGGGGATTTGTCTATTTTAATCTTCCTAAGGCGGAGCTGCACTTCTTCCTGGGTTAGACGAGAAACATTTAAAGGAGTTGTCTCCCTACAGAGTTTCAAAGGATGCATGAATGAAATACTCTGCCACTTCCTGGTTCAGACTGACTAATTTGCATACAGGTTGTGCTTGTACAGCTCAGTGCTGTGCTTTCAGTTGCTAATTAGATCAGATTAGCTTCTCAAACTACTAAACAGGACTTCTTATCTGATCCCTCAAACAAAAGCCCTAATTACAGTGCTGTTTATTTTACATAAATCAAGCTTTATACTGCTCAGCAGCAAGGACACTGCCTTGACCTGTGTGATGATGTCACTCACTGCTATCTCATAGAACAAACAGCAGGGGGAGAATTGTTTACAGGTTGGTTACTGAGGGAATGGAAATAGCCAGGGAGGTCCTAAATTCACTTGTATCTCCTTAACGAAAACAGAGGAACAAAGCAATATATTTGGAAAATGTCTTTATTTTGTGTTCCCTACAACTTGATTAACTTTTTTGGCTGTGATTTTCATCTCTAAAACAGCTATTTTTAACATCTCAGTAGGTTATATGTACAGACTGTTTTCAAGTAACTCTATTATAGTAATAGCAGTAGTGCAGGGTGATCCACCGATAGGTGGGGGCATCCCTACCGGGGTGATTACTCCACCTGGAATAGGTCTTGAGTGTAGGGCTCCTTTAGGTCAAGGTCTGTATGCTACCTCTCTTTTGGCATTTCAGGCACCATTATACAGTATTGGAAGTAAATCAGTACATCTTAACCGTAAGTCCCATATGAGAGCTGTAAATACTTCTGTGACTTCTATATATTCTGAGGGCTTTCAAAAATATTGTGTTATGTTCTGTGATTTTAGCGTCCCTTTAAGGAATGAACATGAGGTTCTCAGAACACATTCTTATCAGACTGTATAAACCATCTTTATACTTCATGATGACCTTTTTTTTACACAGGTCCCTACTATATTAGAAGCAACACTGCACAGTGACAACAGTTACACATCTTCTGCAGGGGAGGCAGCTCAGCAGCCCAAGAGCAGCCCTTCTGCCAGGCTATGCTAACTAGTCTATTCATTTAGTGCTGTCTTGGCATTTGTACTCTACCCATTTCAACCAGGTATATTTAATAAGCAGGGGACTGTAAAAAGTTTCTGCTCACATTGCACTCAGTCTATGGCTGGTTGGAGAGATTTGGATCTTTCATTTGTCCACTTCCGTGCAAGGCTGTCTGCGCTCATCAGTTATTGCAATGGAACACTCCTAGAGCCAAGGGAATTTAGACTGGCAGTATGGGTGCTGCAGACACCTGGGTATCCCACCCTGCTGGTCCTGTATGGTGGTGGTTTGTGTTAAGTCAAGCACCAAGCTTTAAAAGTATGGACCCACTTAAAAGGTGACACCATAAACTGACAAGAAGTGTTATACAGCTTGATCAGAACACGTGATCATCTCTGAAGAATTCTGCTCAGCAACAGTGTTATTAGATATGCAGTCTTTTACATCTTTTTTTTTTCTCTCTTTTTCTAGCGCATTCTACTTAAGATACATATACACACTTTCTTCCTCTGTGCTTCTATTTCAATACCTTTGATGTTTTTATCATCTTAAGTATGTAACAATATTTTATTAAATGTATGCCTTAAGATATAATATTGAACACTCAAAGGTCAATTCTTATTTTGCCGCAATGTTTACATTTTCCTCCACTAGGTGGCGGACAATTAACAGGTCCACTATACAGTATTGCATATTTCAGATGAGTTTCTGGGCAGATATCCATGCTACTTTGCCTCTTCTATATGTTATAGACTTAATATTTATTATAGGGCTGCAATTTACTACAGGGCTGCAATGTTAAAAGGCTAACAAATCAATAAGTTACATTGTCATGTTTCGATGTCACATTAGGTGACTCGGCATTTCCTAATTATGTGGATTCATTCATTTCACTAATCGGGAGCTACAGTTCATTGAGGGAACCATGAATGCCAACATATATTATGACCTACTAAAGTAAAACTGATCTCCTCCCGTCGGAAACTGGGCCGCAGTGCAGGATTCCAACATGATAACAACCCCAAACACACCTCCAAGACGACTGCTGCCTTGCTAAAGAAAATAAGGATAAAGGTGCTGAACTGGCCAAGCATGTCTCCAGACCCGAATCCTATTGAGCATCTTTGGGATATCCTCAAACGGAAGGTGGAGGAGCGCAAGGTCTCTAACAATGACCAAATCTGATTTAGTCATTGAGGAATGGAAGAGGATTCCAGTGGCAACCTGTGAAGCTGTAGTGAACTCAATGCCCAAAAGAGTTAAGGCAGTTCTGGAAAATAGTGGCCACATAAAATATTGATACTTTGGGCACAATTTTTCCATTTTCATTTAGGGGCGTACTCACTTTTGTTTCCAGTGGTTTAGACATTGATGGTAGTGTGCTGAGTTATTTTGAGGGCACACCAAATGTACATATTTATACAAGCTGTACTCTGACTTAACATTGTATCAAAATGTCATATCTGTATTTACAAAAAGTTGGGGGTGTACTCACTTTTGTGAGATACTGTATCTATCCATTTATCTAATAGATCACTTAGTCTTTTTATTATCTTGTCTTACACTGCAATAAAAACATACATACACATATATATATATATATATATATATCTTTTTATACACACATATATATTTTATAAACACATACAGTCAAGACACCAGCTGAAATCTATCAGTAATTAAAAAGCAATTCTGCCACTTAGTGAAAAATATCATCAGCTGGTTCTATGGATGACATAAAAAGGTGTCTATTAGCAAGGTACCACACAAGAAACCTCTCATGATGGGTAAAACCAGTGCGCGGTCTCAAGACCTTTGCAACCTTATTGTTTATTCACAGCCACTACAATTTTGGGAAAGCACTTCAAAAACCACATTCACAGAGCAAAAATTGGTTCCCCATAAAACACAACTTTTAATTATTTACCTTACAAAATATTCCATCTGCAATACAGTGGGGAAAAAAGTATTTAGTCAGCCACCAATTGTGCAAGCTCTCCCACTTAAAAAGATGAGAGAGGCCTGTAATTGACATCATAGGTAGACCTCAACTATGAGAGACAAAATGAGAAAACAAATCTCGAAAATCACATTGTCTGATTTGTAAAGAATTTTTTTTGCAAATTATGGTGGAAAATAAGTATTTGGCCAATCACAAAAGTTCATCTCAATACTTTGTTATATATCCTTTGTTGGCAATGACAGAGATCAAACATTTTCTGTAAGCCTTCACAAGGTTGGCACACACTTTTGCTGGTATGTTGGCCCATTCCTCCATGCAGATCTCCTCTAGCGCAGTGATGTTTTGGGGCTGTGGCAGCATAGTGTGTTACTGATGGTAGCCTTTGTTAGGTTGGTCCCAGCTCACTGCAGGTCATTCACTAGGTCTCCCCGTGTGGTTCTGGGATTTTGCTCACCGTTCTTGTGATCATTTTGACCCCATGGGGTGAGATTTTGTATGGAGCCCCAGATCGAGGGAGATGATTAGTGGTCTTGTAGGTCCTCCATTTTCTAATTATTGCTCCCGCAGTTGATTTCTTCACACCAAGCTGCTTGCCTATTGCAGATTAAGTCTTCCCAGCCTGGTGCAGTGCTACAATTTTGTTTCTGGGGTCCTGCGACAGCTCTTAGGTCTTCACCATAGTGGAGTTTGGAGTGTGACGCGGGCACTTTGTAATACGCCTGATATTGGAGTGCGCCTGGTTAAAAATAGAACGAGTACCTTTGTCATTAAGACAATGTTTAGGTAAATGATATGTATCAGATTAACATCCACTTGACTGCCAGGACCCAAACATTGCCCAGAGCATCTTGCTGCCTCAGCTGACTCACTTGCTATTTTTATATAGTGCCATCATGGGCCATCTTTTACCCGAGTAGGTGATGCATAAGCATCATATTTTCTTGCAAATTATGTGGATCAGACCAGGCCACCTTTCTCCATTTCTAGAAGGTCCATTTCTGGTGCTCATGTGCATATCGTAGATGCTTTTGACGGTGGACAGGGATGGACATGGGTATTCCGAATGATCTACAGCAACACAGCACACTAGATTTCTTTTTTTTTTAGAAAACTGTTGGCAGATACCAACCAATGCATGATGGGAACATCCTAGTTTTTGGAAATCATCTCAGAAATATACCCCCAAAACATGGACAAGTATGAGGACCTGAGATACTTTCTAGAGGAGGGATATATTAGACCCTTGTCAAAGATGCCATTGTCATAAGCGAATCAAGGTTTTTCAATTCAACTGGGCGTTTAATACTCTGGCTGATCAGGGTACTTCCTACTGTATACACTTTAATCTTTAGCAGACCACATCTTTCTATATGGGCTTCCTGCAACAATTCATTTGCTCAAATACTGCAGAAATCTTATTCTACATCATTAAACAGCTGTGCGCATGTCTTGTGAATAGGCCAATTTTCTATTTCTGTATCCCAGATCTTAAGAAATCTGTCATCGTTAGGCATGTTTGTAATACAATTTTATTACATTTTCAGATGACAGGAAGTTAAGTCTTTGTATCTGGACAACAGGAAACAGCTCTGTGTCAAGCCCAGGAGATCGGGTGACCAAAGCAATACAGCTGTTCTCAGGGCAGTCTTTGGGGCCACACCCCTTTTGCGTTGCCTCACAAGGCTTTCAATATGAGGAAGATCTAGGGGAGTGCACGGAGACGGAGGTTGGGAGGAAGGAAGATCGACGAAGGGAAACTGCTTTTAAACAGGAAATGCTGCTCGTCAGCAGAAAAGAGAGGCTAAATAATGCATCAGAAAAGCAGAACTTAGCAATGAAGACATCACATGGGCATGAATGAAGCCATCTGTGAATTTTTACGCCTCGATATGCTGAACAACCCCCTTAAAAGGAACTTTATCCAAAAATCAAAAAGTCTACATCAATTTACTCACAAGCAACAAACTACAACAAGCAAACAATCATGTAAATGGATAAAAGGTAAAAACACACACAACAGGAAATAACTACTTTAACTATGAACTATAGGAAAGATGTAGCTGATATATTATCCTTTTCATGCCTATAAATATTTGTAACATCCAATAATGACATATTTAGGGTAGTTAAGGACTTTGTCATTTTATAATGTTGCACTCAAAACAGTAAGAAGTCATGAAGTAGTCCCATGCTGCATGATTGTAGCTACAAAAAACAACCTGAATAATAAAGTGACGGCTGTTTTTATTACAATTTTCCCTCCATTACACCTTACATGATCTATATTTTCCAGCACTCACATTCATAACCCGTGTCCATTAACACTACATTTACAGAACAAGTCTTTGGTAACACCTCACTCTATTCTTGGATTATGAGACACACTGAGAAAACATTTGCATCTGATCTGTGAAATAATACTGAACGGGATTTGGAGCACTTAGAACACAGAAGAAAAAAATGTAAGTTTAAAGCGTAACTACATTTTAAAGGGACACGATTACCTTAAGTTTCATCTTTGAAAAACACCTACAGTATATTAACATGTTTGAATGGTATGTATTATCACTTATTAATGACAAACTTAAAGGGATTGTTCAGTTTAATAAAATTATAGTTAAATGGACCCAAGGTGGGGGTTGGGGGGAAAATGAGGCGATATCTCCCAGTCCCCAACAACTAAAGTGCTTAAGCTCCTTGGAATCCACTCTTCATCATGCCACCAGGCCCTCTGACTCATCTAGGCCGCAAAGAATAAGGTACCCTAACTTAGGCTTTGTGATTTGAGAGTTGAATCATGATGCAGGCGCACAACACCTGCACCAGATGCAATGTGAACAAGAGGGACGTTCCAAGGGAGATGTAAGTATTTTTATTTTTTCGCCTATGTAGCTACAGAGTGGCGAACCTGTATACTTATCTAGCAAGGGGGCACCCATATGAAACCAGAAGTTGACATACACTATATAAAAAGACACATATGCATGTTTTTCTCACTATCTGACATGAAATCAGAATAAACCTTACCCATTTTAGGTCAATTAGGAACCAAAATTATTTATATTTGCCAAATGCCAGAATAATGAGAGAGAGAATTTTTAAGGCATTTTTATTACTTTCTGTAAAGTCAAAGGTTTACATACACTAGGATTACTATGTCTTTAAACAGTTTGGGACAGCTCATATGATGTAAGTTATATACCTGCCCACTGAGGGGGAATCTATATCCCTGCCTATGGGGGGCACATGTATACCTACCTACGGAGGGGTCACCTATATTTCTACCTAGTGGGAGGTGCACCTTTATCTCTACCTACTGAGAAGGCCCCTATATATCCATCTACTGAAAATGCACCTATATACCCACCCACTAAGGGTACCTATATCCCTACCAACTAAGAGAACCTATACCCCTACCTTCTAAGGGAACCTATACACATACCTAATGGGGACAACTATGTACAACCCTATCTACTGGCATGCCTATATACACCTATCTACCTACTGTGGGCACCTACAGTTGAAACCAAAAGTTTACATACACTATATAAAAAGACACATATGCATGTTTTTCTCACTATCTGACATGAAATCAGAATAAACTGTACCCATTTTAGATCAATTAGGATTACTAAAATTTATATTTGTCAAATGCCAAATGAGACAGAATTGAATGTATTTTTATTACTTTCTTCTCATCTACAAACAAGCAAGATTTCTAGCTCTCACAGACCTGTAACAACTTCTTTAAGAGGCTCCTCTGTCCTTCACTCATTACCTGTAGTAATGGCATCTGTCTGAACTTGTTATCAGTATAAAATACACCTGTCCACAACCTCAAACAGTCACACTCCAAACTCCACTATGGTGAAGACCAAAGAGCTGTTGAAGGACACCAGAAACAAAATTGCAGCCCTGCACCAGGCTGGGAAGACTGAATCTGCAATCGGCAACCAGCTTGGTGTGAAGAAATCAACTGTGGGAGCAAGAATTAGAAAAATGGAAGCCATACAAGATCACTGATAATCTCCCTCGATCTGGGGCTCCATGCAAGATTTCACCCCGTGGGGTCAAAATAATTACAAGAACGGTGAGCAAAAATCCCAGAACCACACGGGAGGGCCTAATGAATGACCTGCAGAGAGCTGGGACCAATGTATCAAAGGCTACCATCAGTAATACACTACACCGCCAGGGACTCAGATCCTGCAGTGCCAGACGTGTTCCCCTGCTTAAGCTAGTATATGTCCAGGCAGTCTGAAGGTTGCTAGAGAGCATCTGGATGATCCAGAAGAGTATTGGGAGAATGCTATATTGTCAGATGAAACCAAAGTAGAACTGTTTGGTAGAAACACAACTCTTCGTGTTTGGAGGAGAAAAAATGCAGAGTTGCATCCAAAGAACACCATACCTACTGTGAAGCATGGGGGTGGTAACATCATGCTTTGGGGCTGTTTCTCTGCAAAGGGACCAGGACCACTGATTCGTGTACATGAAAGAATGAATGGGGTCATGTATCGTAAGATTTTGAGTGCAAACCTCCTTCCATCAGCAAGGGCATTGAAGACGAAACGTGGCTGGGTCTTTCAGCATGACAATGAACCCAAGCATACCGCCAGGGCAACAAAGGAGTGGCTTCGTAAGAAACATTTCAAGGTCCTGGAGTGGAATATCCAGTCTCCAGATCTCAACTCCATAGAAAACTTTTTGGAGGGAGTTGAAAGTCCGTTTTGCCCAGCGACTGCCCCAAAACATCACCGCTCTAGAGGAGATTTGCATGGAGGAATAGGCCAACATACCAGCAACAGTGTGCGCAAACCTTGTGAAGACTTACAGAAAACGTTTGACCTCTGTCATTGCCAACAAAGGATATATAAAGTATTGAGATGAATGTTTGTTATTGATCAAATACTTATTTTCTTCCATAATTTGCAAATAAATTCTTTCTAAATCAGACAATGTGATTTTTGGGATTGTTTTTCTCATTTTGTCTCTCATAGTTGAGGTCTACCTATGATGTCAATTACAGACCTCATCTTTTTAAGTGGGAGAACATGCACAATTGGTGGCTGACTAAATACTTTTTTTCCCCACTATACCTACCTATTAAAGGGCGCCTATACACCTACCTTCCTACTGTGGGAAGCCTAAATACTTACATACAGCAAGCCTAAATACTTACAACAGCAGGCATCCAGCTTTTCTACAATAGGAAAGTTAGGTGTCTGCTGTGGGGAAATCACCCAGCTTTACTGGCCTATCCAGCATCCAGAAAAACTGGGTGATGCCCCATCACCTCGGCAGGTACCCAGCTTTCCTATCATAGGAAAGTGGTTTGTTGAGGGGGATGTGGTATCACCCAGCTTTTCCTGGAATAGATAGCTTATCCAGCCTATACGCGTGTGTATGTTGTGTTCTTTTCTCTTTGTTTTTTTTCACAAGTTTCTCTTTTAGACTACGTCAGGTTTGTTGGACTCAGTTGGACCAGCGTTGGATCCATATTTTTTAAATAAAATAGTCAAAGAGGGATGTTGTCGGGGAGCGGTTATTAAAATAAATTGTTTTTTGTCGTTTGTGTTTTCTTTACCATTTCATTTCAGTGTCAGCAAAGTAGGATTTGACAGATGCCTCACTGGGCCTTAGTATCATCCCAAAGCCAACACTAACACGATCTTACTACTCAAGTACCCAATGCACTAGGGGTACCAGGAAGTGCTGAGTTACCATTCGAAGCAGACCATCTAATGTGATGGTCCGCTTCTGGGGCGACTGCTGGCTGGTATTTTATATTTGGCTGGTTATGAAAAATAGGGGGGGGGGGGAGAGAGACTCCATATTTTTTCTTTTTACAGTACCATATTTTTTTCAGAGAAGATGACACACTGGTCCATAAGACACACCTAGGTTTTTGAGGAGGAAAATAGGAAAAAAGAAAATGAAGTAAAAGGTGTTGTAAAATATTTAATGAGATAAACATAACGTTTGATCAATGTAAATAGCACGTACGGGCACCACAGGGTCCTCCTAATGTGCCTGTACATGCCTTGATCACCCAGCATACCGCGTACCCTTCTTCCTAGCACTATGGAAGAGTGCAGGAAGACGGTGGCAGGGTGCTTACTGAATTCAAAGAAACTGCCAAACTTAGTGTTTTTGGCAGTCCTAAGGTCATAGAATACTTCGGAAATATCGTTTATGTTTTTTCCTCCTCGCCTTCCAAGAGCCATAACTTTTTTATTTTTCTATATCCCGCTGTATACATGTTTTTCATTCATTACGTATTACACCCCATGTCACAAGGTGGGCAGGGGGGCATTAAAGGGAGGAACTGTGCACACCATTCCTCATTCATTTAGACACCACAAAGTCTAAACTGTTAACAGCAGAGATTGGAGCCAGCTCCACTTCTTGCTGTTATGGGCAGTTGTCAGCTGTAATGAACAGCCACGGCCCGCCGTGTATGGGGCGAGCTCAGAGCATGAGCATGCTCTATACACCCTTCATGCCATTTGGACATACGACACATCCCATTTTCCTCCCAAATTTTGTGGAATAAAGGGCATCTTCTAGTCTTAAAAATATAGTAATTTTTTTATATTTTCACTAAATGCAAGTGTAATTTTATAACTGGCCAAGATAAAACCATTACCTGCAGTTTATTATCAGGATTGGAATGGAAAGGTTTATGGATATCGGACCTATCCTATCCTAAAAAGAACAGTCCGCATCTGCCCGAGAAGCACATAACCACATTAGAGTTTCTGCTTTTGACGATAACCTGGCTCTTCCCAGTACCCCTGGTGTGTTAGGTACTTGGGTAAGGAGAGAGGGAGCTATTGTGAACCTTGGGGTGACATGAAGCACAGAAGCCTAGTGAGTGTTTATTTATTAAAGAAATGAATTCAATTCAACGCTGGTCCAACAAACTCGACTTGGTACAAAGAGGAAATCTGTAGAAAAAAAAAAAAAGAATACAAAAAAAAAAAACAAACACACAGGACAGTACTAAACTCCATTCCCTGCAACCCTGAAGATCATTCCGGAGGCTGATCTTCTGGAGATGTAAGCAGCAGAGTTCAGGCTGCACAATATGGTCCAGGGGTACAGGCCCCAGCACAGTCTCCACAGGGTCAGTCGTCTTTCTTCCCCAGGAGATTGTGCCTTTAAGCTGAGACCTGTACCTCCCTCCCTGCTCCTCCCCACAACCATTGTGTTATATGGCCTATTGTCAACACAAAATACAGCCTCCGCCTATCATTACATAACTCCCACCTCCACCTACCACCATATGGAGAGTTTGTACAGAGGTAGGGAGTGAGTAGAAAGGTGCTGAGAAAGTGACGATTTTAAGATGGTTGTGTGGTAAATTCTGCAGAGACAAATCGTGTCTGAAAGAAGGCAGTAAAGGTTGAAAGGGAAAAAAAGGGAGCCGCTCAGAGAAGATGTCACCTGTGAATCACTGGCTATAACTGCATTTTAATAACTTATATGTCTGCAGCGCTCCTATCTATAACGGATAGTCATTATGTCGTGGTCTCATGTGGTCCTGGTGTGGCAGTATTATTTAGCCTTTAGGTATTTTTGGGGATTGATGGTCTTGGCACTGTGGGATTTTTTTTTTTCAGTAACAGTAGGATGGTAATACATATGTTATATTTGCTATATGTATAGGAGTATTATTTGATGACTGTATTATTTAGCGTTATTACACAGTCATACATAGATGAGGGCTTTTGAAGAGGCAAATTTTTCAGGTGATAGGGTGATGTTAGGAATAGAGGTTTCAATGTTAGGAGCAGTCATAGGGCAAATGTCAGAGATAGCATAGGGACAATTAGCTTGGGACAGTTAGCGTTTTTACTTTTCCGTTCCTAGAGTGTACACAGATTCGAATCACCACCAAACTGTGCACCTGTTAGGTCCACCTGCTGTCCGTTCTCTGAATCATAGCGGTGAGTCTTTCTACTGATACACTTTGTATTGTCTCTTCATGTGACTGCTGGAAAACTTATTGTGTTGCTAGCTGTTTGGAGTCCACCAGTGTCATTAGTCAGCAAATGGAAGTGGTGTGACACTACCTGGGTACTTCATTTTGGCCAAAAGTTGCTGCGGTGGTGTTAATTCATCAAGCTGCCCTGGTACCAATTATTTTATTTTTTTTAGTTGTACCCATTCTTATTGGGCCGGTCACAGAGGCAGCAAGACAGGAGCTATGAGAGTAGACTATAAAGAAATTTAGTGATTGAAAGCCATTGTGTTTTTGGGAATTTTTACATTACAATTTTTGTAGCAACCTTACGGAGGGTTTTGCAACCTGGGTTTTTGTAAATGTTGATGGTTTTTCTATTCAGGGTCTTTTGAGTTGATTTTCAGCCATTCCTTTGTATACTAGAGGGTGTTGAGAGCAGATGCGGTTGAGACAGATGAATTTTAGGAGGGGATGTAGTTTAGACCAGGTGGATTATGTTGCGGGGCATGTTTTGAAGCAGGGTACTAGATTTTTAGGCAGGTATGGCTAGGTTTCTGATATATTGGTTATCCATGCAGGGATTAATGATTTAGCACTGCGTACATTCAGAGACCTCATTAGGGACATTAAAATCAATCTCCTTTGTTTGTGAACTTGCTGTCCTAACATCCTAATTGTTCGGTCTGATATTGTGGTGCAGACAGTTTGGCGTCAGGCACGGTCAGTAGACAAAGTTGATGGGGTTGGGGCACATGTCAATAAGGTGGTGGGCAGGTTTGGAAATGGCACTTTGGGTTTGGAGTGATGGCCTGTAAGGGGTCACTAGCATTCAACGGCAGTGGTGAAAAAGGGGTTCTGGGAGGCAGTTAATGACTCTGATATATGGTCAATGTGGGGGTTCTTGGGAAAAAATACTCAGGAATGTTGGGATTCTGTTATGGTTCTCTTGGGTCCGTGAAAGCCGGTAAGATGTGTATATCTATGTAGTGATAACAAAAATGGGGTTCCCCTGCCTTCAAGAACCTTTCTTTTTCATGTTTAAATTTGCATTGTGTTTTGTTGATGTGGCATATATGTATATGGCTTGGAAATAAATGTTTTATTGATGTTAAAGAAGTTGCGGCTATGGCCTTTTACACCACAATGGTTGTCCTGAAATTCCTATTGGGGACACTTAAAGGGTGGTGGCAGAGGTCCAGGCTGACCATAGTCGTCTTATTCTATAGGTCATACCTTTTTTACATGGGTTTCTTGTAGTTTTATAGCAGCTGTTTGATGACCTCAAGCTCAGTAGTTCTGTAGAAACTGGAGACAGCTATGTGTCAAGTCCATAAAGGTGATAGGGCCAGGGCCAGGGCAAAGTCCGTTTTATTTTCACTGGAAAAAGCTGTGTGTCAAGCTCTGGAGATCTAATGACCAAAATGTGTTTGGCTTTTTAACAGATAAACAAAGGGTTCTGGATCCTGTAATTTAACAGGGCAAAGTGAAACTGGTTTTACAGGATATGCTGCTGCTTGGCTCAGATACATGGTACCACATATAGCACAAGAAATGCACAAATCAGCTCAGAAGACATCACAGGGATATAAATGAAGAGCCATGCAAGCCATTTTAAATCTTCTGACCATCCCTCAACAGCAAATTGTGGTTTTCAAGAGTCAAAGTTACTTTTTTACACAATATTTAAAAGCAATTAATGCATGAGTACATAAAGTGAGAGTCTGTTAGATGTTTTGACCTTTTAAAACTGTTGATGGCACTTGCAGAGGAAAGGGACAGCAATGTAAGCATCTAGTCATGGTCATGTAGGTTGCATGACCAACCAATAATAGTCCTAACGTTCCAAGTACAATGATCACAAGTGTCCATAAGACAGTGCCCAGAACTCTCTGCACTTAGTGATCCGAAAGCACATCACCTGAGTGACAAAAAGGATGGAGAAGGAAGTTGTCTCATCCAAACTCACTCCACTAAGCCCTATACTAAGAGGATGGATATTTATATTTAACCACTAATTAAAAAAAAGAATTTGAACAGTGTGTAAAATGAGAAAACAGAGTCTAATGATTTGGAAATTTAGAAATTGATGACCACATTTCAAAAAAGTTGAGAAGGGCAATTTTTGCCATTGTGTATCCCTTCTTTTTACAACTGTCTGTAAACATTTAAGACCAATCGCGGGAGTTTTGGTAGAGGAATAATGTCACATTTTTGCCTGATGTAGAATTCTAGCTGCTCAACTAAAAAAGGACTTTCTAATTCTGATAAGTGTTATGTGGTGAATTAAATCTGACTATAAGACATTTCCAAATCATTGCTTTCTTGTTTTCTGAACATTTCACACAGCTTCCCAACTTTTTTAGAATTAGGGTTGTAAATACACAAAAGTATAAATGGAACAGTAAAGATTACCACAATAACAGCCTCTTAGAAAAACCTGCACATTTTTAAACGTTCTTTGCCAGAAAGTACGATCAGGTGGGTGTAAAACGCTGCTTTTGGAGCTTGTATGAGATGCCAAGGGAAATCTATATCAATAAGTAATTGAATTGGCTTGTGACATGCATTCTACCACTTTACTCAATTTGAGAAGTGCTTGAATACAAATATATTTAGGATGCAGAGGCAATCAGTATGAACTATGAGGACTTTGCCAAGTGCCGTTAGTGGAAATTAGCAGTTGACAACATGAAAAGTACATCATGTAAAACTGGCATATATTCTCTTGGAACGGAGGCAAACATGGAGCCTAAAATAAGTAAATCTCATAGAAATTCTGTTTGTGGAATTTTAAAGTCTCAAAAATCTGCCTAAAGGGATTAAATATAAATCAACTCCAAAGCTTAAAATGCACTAAAGAGAGAGTTGAGGTTTAACAAATATTTTATTCAAATTTGGCTGCCTGGTCTTATCTTTGGTTTTATTGTATACACAATTTCCTTGTTAAATATTCCTGCCATCAAGTCGAAGACGTTTTTCCTGTTCTTTGAAGCTGATGATATCAGAACAGCTTCTGATATCCAAATATAACCACTAACCACTGTTAAAGATTGTCCTACTTCAACCTCCCACCCCACTACCAATTTTTTATTTCTTTTTTGTTCTTTCATATCCCGAGGTGGAAATTCAACTTGTGGATTCGGCATGTTTGCAGAGAACTAGGGTTCTACACTATCCATCATAGACTGGAATGGGGGAGTCAGATTTACTGTGCCCGCTATAATCTAAAAGAAATTTTATACAAACTTGGACTAGAATACAGAAGGCACCATATTTTGAGAACATCTGTAGAATGCATGTTATCTTCTGTTTATGGCTAGCCATCCATGCCATTCTGACCAAGCTGTAAGATGGTGTAGGAAGCATCGTTTTCTAGCTCATTTGACCTCTTGATAAGCTTAAAGGGAACCGGTCAGATGGATTATGCTGCCCTATCTGAGAGCAGGATGTGATAGAAGCACAGGTGTCAAACTGGCGACCCTCCAGCTGTTGGGAAACTACAACTCCCATCATGCATTTGTATAATCTATAACAGTGGGCATGATGGGAGTTGTAGTTTCCCAACAGCTGGAGGGCCGCCAGATTGACACCCCTGTGATAGAGGGAGAGAAGCTGAGCTCTGTGATACATAGGGTTATATAATAGAGGGAGAGGAGCTGAGCTCTGTGATATATAGGGTTATATGATAAAAGGAGAGACGCGGAGCTCTGTGATGTATAGGGTTATATGATAGGAGAGACGCGGAGCTCTGTGATATATAGATCCCAACTTTTAGAGGGCAAAGAGGGACACTTCAGGCCATGTCTCCAACCTCACCCAAATAAATGACATTACACCAGGATATGCCTCTAACCACACCCAAACAAATGACATCCCAGTAGAACATACCTCTAACCACACTTCACCTAAAAAGAATCATGCCTTCTCCAGCAGACCAGCGCTGACACAACAGCGGCGTTACTGGGGTCTATAAAGATTTATTTATATAAAGTAATGCATTCTATGTACATAAACCCATACAAATCGCTGTGAGACAATATTCTATGGATGATACCACTATATTATGGTCATACAGTGACCACATAATACTTCTATACAGAGGGTAAATATCACCATATTGTTACTGACAAAACCAAGACTAATATGATACCACTATACAAAGATCAAATAATACAACCACATTATGACCCCATATCACCACCACACACTGACTAAAATAATACCACTATACCATGACCACATTTAACCACAGTAACTGAATAATACCAATACCATGACCTCATATCACCACCACATAGTGACTGAATAATACCTCATCATGACCACATATCACCAGCACATAGTGAAAAAATAATACTGCCACACCATGACCTCATATCACCACCACATAGTGACTGAATACCTCCCACACAATAACCACATATCCACAACCAAACATCATAGTGAACTCAATAATACCTCAACACCATGACCTTATATCACCACCATATAGTCACTGAATAATACCTCCACACCATGACCAATACAATAATATGGAAAATGGAAATAATGAAGACTTAACTTTTAATGAATAAATCCACATTTAAAATAAGTGGAACTACCTTTAGCCCACAGACTCCATGGTGGCTTTAAGCAACTATAAAGCCGCAAGACTACGCACAACACAAGTATCAATAATATTGGTATCCTTGTTCCATATACATGCAGTGTAATACAAAAATACAGGGGACAGCTGACCCTATAACACCCTTCAACATTAATCAATACAAAATCCTATAACATAACCTCAGGGAACCCCTCCCAAAACCAAACTCCCCGACTGGAACCTTTCCATAAAAATCTGAACACTGTTACACCCTAAGAAGGTTAATGAACCGGTCAACACATGACTATTACTTATACCATGAAAATACAACTTAAAGACAAGCCCTATTATGGCTATGTTGATAAAAAAGTAAAACAGTTATGGCTCTTGGAAGGTGGAAGGAAAAAAAATAAAACTAAGAAAGGAAAGGGTTGGCAATTTCCCTCTGTGAATTCTATAGAGGTTACAGAAACAACCTTGTCAACAAGTGATCCCCATTTTCCTAAACCTGGGACCCTCATGTTTTGCATATCTTGATTGATACTTCCCTTTGGGCAGAGTTCTTTATATTCTGTGTGTGTTATATAACATTTACTTATTAATTACTGATAAACCCCAAAAATGAGTGAACCCAATATTGTCATCTCAGCCCTTATAACTATGGCCACATAATGCTCGTCACTTCCTGGGGCTGTCAGATACTTTATACTGGAGACAATTCCAGCCTCATCTCCATTATATCAGGTGAGATGATATAATATTATAGAAATTCATTGGAGACAGACACAAGAATTGTAATGGTTTATTGTTCTCTAATATATCCTTTCTGCTAACTATCCATCATTCTCTTCATCTATCAATCCATCCATCCACCATCCATCCATCTGCTGCCTGTGATGTAATGATATGATCTGGCTTTCAGCCCTGCCCAGTTATTATGACATCACAGCTGACAGCTCCTCTGCATACATTAGTTATTACCTGGTGATGTCACAGTATTACCTGAGTTCTAGCCCCGCCCAGTTTTTATGACATCACATACCTTATTTAAGGAGCTGCACAGCGGAGAATTCTTTGAGGGTCTGCAGTTAGTGGTGGCAGGTAAGTGCTCTGTGTCTTAGGCTCCTACTGTGTCCTTTTCCTGTGTCTGGGCTTCTCTGTCTTCATCTCCTTTCGTTATGTCATAAATGTTGGACCTTCCTTCTATGTAATAATCTGAGTCCGTCAGTCGCCGTCCATTCATTCCTCTACCTGATCAACTCTCTCCTATCACCAAACCATCCCTAAACCTGTCCTTCTCCCTTTATCAGTCTGTCTAAAAAATCATGGGCGACATGTATGATTTTTGGAGCTCAGGCGCCATTTTTTTGCGCGCATTAGTAGTGTAGAAAGCGCCTGAATCTATGAACCTGTTCTACTGCGGGTCATAGATTTAGCACTTTCTGGCTACAAAGCGACAATTCAGAGTTACTTTTATAGCAGTAATGCGCCTGGATTTGCCGTTAAAAAGTCATAAATGTGTAGCTTTGTACGGTTGTAGTGTGATGCCTCCAGCGCGCCCCACGATCTCAGGCACATTACAAAGAGCCATGGGTGCTCAGTAATGCACCTGATATTGGAGTGTGCATGGTTAAAAATAGACCGAACAGGGACGCGCCAGTTTTCAGACTCAAAAAGGCGCCATACTACTGGGGCAGCCCCGTTCATACCTGTCGCCTCATGTATCTATCCACCAAATATCCGTCCACTTAATTATTCATTCAATCACTCATAAAAATATCCAACCCATTTATTTTCTGTCTCCTATCATCACTGATAAAGTAAATGAGGTCACAGAGCTTAGACTTCTGTGTGGTGTCGTTCCTCTAATTCCTCAAGGAAATGTATGAATAAACAGACAACTGGGTGTGACCATAGACAAGTGGGTGGACTATTCTCTGTCAATAGGATATATCCCTACACAGTCTGACGTTGTCTAATCAGCAGTGTCAGAATATTTTGGGACTCACCTTATAAAATGAAATTAACACCCAGTTGTCAATGTATTTACACATTTCCAGGAGAAATAATTGAAGAACCACATAGTGCAGAGTTATTAGTTGTATTGTTATTTTATGGGGAAATATCTGGTAAATCAGGAGAGGGGAGCGGATGGCTACTCTCTGTACATTCCTGTCTGGTTCTAAAGGTTCCGTAGATGATTATGATGTAAGCAGTTGTTCAGGGTTCCAGCCCCGCCCACTTGTTGTGACATCACAGCTGACAGGTCCCCTGTATACATCAGTCATTGGCTCTGGAGATGCTGCTGCTGATGTCATAATATGATCTGATGACTAGCTCCGCCCAGCTACCATGACATCATGTACATTCAGTTGAGGGTTGCAAGAAGGTTGTAGAAACCAAGTACACCCTTGGGCTCCATTATCAATGACCGGCATACACCTTTTGATGGCGGCCGATACTGGTCGTTCTTCTGCTGCAGACACCAAAAGACGTCTCTGTAGAAAGAGGGGTATTGCAGCTCCCGGTGCCGCAGCTGTGTTTGGAATAGAGTTTTGTTACCAGCTCGTTTCTAGGGCAGTCTCTGAAAAGCGGCTGGAAAACAGGGAAACCTCCGATCCCTGCCACTTAATCCTTTGATTGTCGCGGTCCGTATCCACGGCATAATCAAAGGGCATTGCCCTGCTCCATCAGGCGGTCAGGACTCCCAGTGACTAGATGGAGCCCAGGGAACGTCTGAACAATCAGCCCTGGGGCTACTCTAGATCCCCTTGTCTGTATAACAAGCTTGCAGTCAAGGCACACTGTCATACTGACACAGAAGGTGATATATTAGTATTGTATTAGCATATTCACATATGCTAAGTGTATAAGAAAATCTTATCCCTTAGGGCTTGTTCACAAAGCATTTTTGGATCCGATTTTGGATCAGTTTTGGATCTGAAAATCGGATCCAAAAACACAGCGACGATCGGATCCTAAACACATCCAACACGTATCCAACATGTAGGTGCGCATTTGGATGCGTGTTGGATGCAGCAGGATCGCACCCTATAGTTTATTATAGGGCTCCTGCTGCGTCTTTGGGACCAAGAAATGACATGTTAATTCTTGGACCGGATCCGAGAGACGCATCAGTGATCACTCGTCTGAACACCGATACGTGTTTTACATTGCGAGCAGAGTAAAGTCACATTGCTCATTGTTAGATGCAGGTTTAGGTCTGTTTAAATGGACTCAAACACACATCTAAAAATGTTTGTTCACACTAACCCAAGACGCCGTGTGAACAACCCTTAATGGATTTAAATGAAAGAAAAAATTCTAAAGTGTAGAAAAATAAAGTAAAAAATAAAGTTATTGTGCATACATTACAAAAGAAAAAAACAATCTACATATATTAGGTATCAAAACGACCGTAATATCTATAGAATTCATCTAACAGGTTATTTAGTGTGAAATGTAAATGATGTAAAAAAAAACAATTAAAAAGAAAAAATAAATAAAAGAATTTAAAAAAAATCTGCAGTAATTTATTGATAAACTATACTCCCAAAAACACAATTTCTCCCGCATAAAACAAGTCCTCATACAATGCTTTCACGTAAAGATAAATTTATGACAGTTGAAACATAAGGAGACAAAAACTACAAAATGTAGCTGGTCAATTTAAATATTTTAAGTATTCGGGGTTAATATCTTCCATTGTCTCAGCATTTACCTCTGATCTTAATCTTCGTTCTGATACAAGAAGATATTTAAGTAATTTTCTCGTCTTTCATCCCTTTCCTCAAGGATTGACGTGAGAGAGTGAGTGATGGAGAAAGTTAGGAGAGTGTTTCAAAGGCGTGTGTTTTTGGAGTTTCAGGTACGGGTTGGGTTTGGGAAAAAAATGTAGTACAATCTAATAGTTTATGGCACTATAGAGGTCTGCAGTGGGTGGAAAAGGTTGAGCAAGATCACCAGTAACAGAGCTCTGCATTTTGGGGCAAATTGATCAATCCGGTCTAATACTGTGACAGTGTAAGCTTGTAGAGACTGTCTAAAACATAATAAATGCGGTATAATGCATGTATGCCAGTTTTTAGGCACATATGGCGGCACAACTCTGCTGCAAATACCATAATAAATGTGTCCCTTTGTATCTGACTGGGCATCATGAAAGTGCAAGTGAAAATGGGATAACAGAGGGTTTTGGTTATGGGTGGAATGAGATGTAGGTATAAGGTGAAGATGGGTTTGGTGCATTTGATTAGTTCAGTCCTCTTGTAAAGTGTCAAACTTTTTCTTTTAAAAGGAGGGGAAAGAAGGCGATAGTGGACTATGAACATCTGCAGGAGGAGGAGGGGAAGAGGAGGAAGAGGAGGAGGAGGCGGGGAGAAGGTGGAGCATAAACATCTGGAGGATAAGGGGGAAGTGGTACATAAATATCTTGAGGAGGAGGAAGAGGTGGTGGAGGAAGGCAAGCGTAAACAACTGGAGGAGGAAGAGGTGGTGGATGAAGGAGAGTAAACATCTGGAGGAGGAAGTGGTGGAGGATGGAGAATGTAAACATCTGGAAGAGGAGAAAGAGGAGCGTAAACATCTAGAAGAGGAGGTGGAGGAGACTGAGTATGAACATCTGGAGGAGGAAGAGGCGGTGAATAGAGTGGAGTATAAACATCTGAAGGGAGAGGTGGTGAAAGAAGTGAAGCGTAAACATCTGAAGGAAGTAGAGGAGCAACATGTGGAAAAGAGGGGAACATCTTTGGGGGAGGAGCATTTTAGTGAAGGAAGTTGGGATATACATTGGCGAGGCGGCTCTTGGGGCGATTCCTGTGTTACATGTATTAAAATTATTATTAGTATTAAGGATATTTTCGATAACCCCCATATGATTTATGGATGGGTTTGTTGTATCAATTTCATTTAGTAGAATTCTATATTTGTATAAGCAATACCTGTTATTTTTTCCATCAGGCAGATGAAAGATGTGTATTGGCCCAGGACTAAAACGGTAATTTATAGAATAGCACCTATATTCTATGCAGTTACGGTATTTACATTTTGTCTTGTAGGTTTAGATTGGGAATAATTCCAATGCGAAATTTAGTATAAGTCCTTTATTTTTAACATTTTATGGCTTAAGGGTTGTCCCATCGCAGACTTATGCCATATCAATTATGTCACCAAAAATTTAGATGGTGTGATCCTACCTCTAGGGGCCTGCACCTAACTCCAGAATAGGCCCCCCAAACTCCATTCTGAACAGAGAAGTGACATGTAGGTGCAGCCTTACTCCATTCCATTAATAGGAGTTCTAAGTACAGCTGAATGAAAGCTGAACATGTAATCAGAACTTCCATTGAAATGAATGGAGGACCCCGCATGTGCGCCACTTCTTGTTCTAACGGGTTTAGGTGCCTGTTTTGGGATAATTGGGGTTTTCCGAGGTAGTGGGTGTTTAAAGAACAGCGCCGTATTTTTATAGATGATACGATATGGGTTTAATCTTGTATGGCGTGTGAATAGTCCTTTCCGTTTTCCGTCATTTTTAAAATAACTCCTTAAAAAATCAAGCCTTTTTTACCTTTGAAGAACTGGGTTGGTTTTCATCTGGGTTTAGGTTCTGTTTTGGGGCCCTGTCGCGATTCCAGCCAAAAAAAGCAAAAAGATGCACAGCTGCTTTGCTATTGGTTCCTTAAAGAAAATGGCATCATAACCACAAACCCCATGGCGCCCCCTTGTAGTCAAAAGGAGACCCTTGGTTGCTGTTGATGTCCATTTTGAAGGGAGGAGGGGGTTAAAATAAATTGAACCGTTAGTAGCAATTAAGATATACAATATTAGGATGGTGCAGATATAAATAAAAGAAAGGGACAGCCATGTAGTGATATACTTTTAGAGCGGTGTGGGGGGTTATGGGGCAAGGGATGAAGGAGGGGAAAAAAAAATATATAATTTGAACTTGTCTTCCTAGTCATATTTTCAAAGGCTATATCCCCTTGACCCTATTAATCCATATTCATTTTCTTCAAAAAAAAAATTTTATAGGAATCGCAAAACGAATAAATGCCCAAAAAAAAAAGCCTTTATTTAGGCCTTTAGGTTTCATGTTTGAGTCTTTTTCCCCTCTTCCCCTTTTCCGCACAAAATACTTTCCCAAAACACCTTTCCTGCACGGTTTCTATTTAACAAAATTAGGGTGCTTTTTATTGCTTTTTTTCAAAGGGGCTTTTTATGTTTACGAGTATGAGGATTTTTTTCCTGCTTCGGGGTGGTCTAGGCGAGGGGGTGAGCTGGTGCGTGGTTTGGGATGTGGAGTTCTTGCTGCTCCCATTGTGCATGGTGAAATTTAAAGGCTAGCTGTGGCCCGGGGAATCTTCAATGGGGAACTTGTAGGTCAGACGTGGGGGTATGAAAATTACATGTAAAGAGAATATTTTTTTTTTTGAATATAGTCGAAATAATAACATGCAGTGGAAAATGTATTTAATGGGGCCTGTAGCTCTATTGGAATGAAAATGCTATTAATTTCTAGGGGAAGTGCTTTTGGAAATAATAGGGCAGTGGTCTATTGAAAATGGAGTTTATATTCCCAAAGAATATGCAATTAGATATTGAGAGAAGGGGTTATGGGAATTTACAAGATGGCGGTGCTGGTAATGTATACCTAGTCTGCTTGTCATTCTAGGTGAGGCAGCAGTTGCAATAAAATGGGAAGTAGCGGAAGCCCATCACAGTGGGCGGGTGTTTTTTGGTGCAGTGCTTGGCACGGGCATAGGTAAGAAGGGGCGCAACCCCTTATGGAGATGGCGATTTGATGAAAGGTTGTTGCTCATGAGAGCTGGTCAGCTTTAGCAGGCAGTTATGGTGGCGGGCGGAAGGGGGGGTGGGCTTTTTGTGGATTCTCTGATGGGTAAATTTGGGGGCACCTGAACGGGGTGTTTACCTACATGATATAAAAGGAAGTGAGCTCAGACCACATGTGATCGGACCTCTAAGCCTTGATAAAGCCAGGTTAGCTGGCGAAACATGTCGGCGAGGTCAGGCATGACGTTTTAAATTGTGATCTCTCACCTCTGTCTACATTTTCATCTGCTGCAGACGGTGTCACAAGGGGGCCTTATTTGTTCTGTGTCTATGAGATTAGGGACGACTGCCCAAGTAGTTGGCTTGGGAACCCTTACTGAAGCTATTACTTTGCTATAGATATAAGGCTCTCCTGTTAATAGGTGGGGTTCCACCAGACTTGATGATAGAAAGGGAGTTATTCCCTCTTTCAGAAGCAAAAAGGTTTAAATGATGAGGTTAGAGATCAGGTTTTTAAATAGTGTGTATAGAGGTTAAGAGTTAGATATAATAAAAGTTACGTTTTAGTGTTTAATAGATAGAGAACTGAGAGTTTAAGTTTGCCTATGGCAAAATAGTAAATATAGTGATCAAAAGTCACTCTTTGTTCTCTTGCGAGATTCCCAATTTTTTGGAGATTTTGTGTCTTGTCTGCCTCTTCTCCTCCCTCTTCCCCCCTCCCCTCAGCACACAGACTGCTCTCCTCCTGGACTGCAGGGGGAGGGCGAGGGGGTTTGCTGCCAGGGTTAACCCTGTGTGTGCCTGCCTAGATCTGCTGCTGACTCAGCCATACTGTTCTGTGGTTGAGCTCTTGCTGCTCCTCTCCATAGAGTCAGGAGACAGGAGAGGGCTGATCTATGAGTGTGGAGAGGTCTGTGAAGCTGTGTATGCTAACAGCAGAGCAGGGGGGATGTAAGTGTTCCTATACCCCCTGCTTAGCATACAAATCTCCACATCTCCAGCAACAACAAACACAAACTCTGTCAGAACAGACACAGGACAGCTGTGAAGTGTGTTGCTATACTCAGGATGTGTCACTAATACAGCAGAGCACGAACCATTCACATGCCCCCCTGATCTGTTCTATTAGTATAGTCAGAGCGCCACAGACACATCATGATTATAGTAACACACTTCACTGCTGTCACATCATACTGACCACAGATCAGCCTCACCTCTGCTCTCCTCAATCTGTGTAGAGAGCAGGAGGGAGCAGGCACACACAGGGTTAATCCAGGCAGCTCAGCTACACACAGGGAGTAGAGCCCCCCCCCTCCCCTAAGGAAGCATCACATAAGGTGCGGGAGGGGCTCTCTGCTCTGACCTGTATTCAGAAACAGATGAGTCATCCAGGCGTGGCAGCCAGTGAGATAAAGATCAACAGGTTGGCTGCTATAGAGATTGGAGGAGCTGATGCACTACTACTAACAGGGATAGCTCAAAATCAGTAGGACATTTGTAATGAACATATAGTGCAAAGCTGCTTGTTTTTTAAAGATCTTTTAATTAAAGCCCAATCATTGTAGCGAGACAACCCCTTTAATAATTTATGTCTTCATTAATTTGGATATCTTAATTTATTGGTATATGAGACATTTTATGTCCCATAGAGAGGAAGAAATAGAGACAGAAGGAGTGGAGGAAAAAAATTGAGAATGGGAAACATCAGGAAGAGGAGAAGAAGAAAGAGAAAGATCAGGAGGAGAAATATCAGAAGGATAAGAAGGAAAAGAAAGATCAGGAGGAGGAACATCAGAAGCAAAAAGCTAAAGCGGAGGAGGAGGAACTAGAAAAAAATATGAAATGGAGCTATTCCTGTGTTACATGTATGTATATTATTATTCAGTATTAAGAATATTGTTTGATAACCCTATATGCTATATGATGATAGTTGTATCATTTCTCTTAGTAAGAATTTCTATATTCTGTATAAGCAATACCTGTTATTATCTCCATTAGGCGGATGAAAGAGGTCTATTGGCCCAGACCACTAAAACGGTAAGTATAGAATAGTAAATATATGTCTGTGTAGTTACTGTATTACATTCTACCTTGTAGGATTAGATAGGAGTAATTCCCAAGTCTGAGTTTAGTATAAGTCCTATATGAGGCATCTTGTGTAGAGGAATTCCAAGTAACAGAACTATTTTTATTGTAGAAGAAGAACAAGACGATGGGTACCACCCTGGATCATGGAGACAATGTAAGTTTATACCAAGAACAGGGCCAGGTTTATACTGCTGGAGCCCATTGGCCCAGACCCTTTGGTGATGTTAGAGACACCTCTCTCACTTACTAAATTAGCTCTCTCTTCATAATATATGTCCCCATTACTTTAAAATGATGAATTTATTGGTATATGAGACAGTTTATGCTTTAAGTCCAATAGAGAGGAAAATACAGAGATGGAAGAAGCGGAGGAAAAGGAAGGGAAACATCAGGAGGAAGAAGAGGTTAAAAAGATGGAAGAGATCGATAATGAGGAGGAGGATGATAAAGAAATCAGGAGATTTCGGGATTTCATGTATGTTTATCACTGTAAGTACTTTGTAATTAATCAAGAAATTAAGAACATTGTCTGATCTTTAGTATTTATCCTTCTCGATACCATATTCCAGCAATGAACAAAGCCCCATTAGGCTAAAGTGTGATTAAACATTAGAAAACCCATGACCTAATTGGATACCAGGAAATATTGTACCACTGTGAAACGTTAATTCATTTTTAGGAAGAATTTTTTATGACCTATATAAGTAATGTTTGTCATTTTATTTTCTCCATTAGACTATCATGGAAAGTACAATGGCCCAGGCCACCAAAGCGGTAATGATAGAATATCTCCCGTACTTCTGTAGAGGAATCAGATTTTTTTTATAGGATTATAGGGGAGCAGTCCATAAGCGTGAGCCTTTATCTTTATATTAACTCCATGATAATCGGTTTTGGCACTTATTGTTTTCATTTTTGCCTCTCCACATTTTAGCAACTTAAACGTGGCTGCAGAAGACCTTGTTTTATGTGGGAGGAAAACAGATGAATTATGACTGATTATGTAGACATTAGATATACTATTATTAATGGTATCTACAGATATAACTACTATAAGGGGCTAATCCTGTAGTACATTGTACTATACAGAGGGACATGAGGAGGTACTGGGGCATCTTGTGTCCAGGGCTTCCAGGTAACTGAATAGAACTGTGCTTATATTTGTAGGAGATGGAACATTAAGGGGCGCACCGTCCTGGAAGAATGCAGACCATGTAAGTTTATAACAAAACACGGATAGGTTTATGCTGCTGGAGCCCTGTGACCCACAACCCTTGATGACCTGAGACCCTCCCTCCCCTGCTACAGAACTACTTCTCCACCTAATTCCTGCCATCTGAACTCAGAGCTCTTCCTATTCAGTGTGCTCATTGATTATAAAATATGAAATTATTAGTATATGAGGCATTTTATCTCTTATGTCCAACAGAGAAGACGACGGAGGAGAGAAAGAGGAGGAAAGGACCATAGAATTAGAGAAAGAGGAGGAAAAGAAAGAAAAGGAAAAAAAGGAGGAGGAAGAGAACATGAAAGGGTAAGTGGAAAGTCCAGAAATAATGAGCAGATTATAAACAAATGTGATATTTATATACACCTGATTGACTATTTTATTCTAATTAGAGCTGTAACTATATTTACTATGATTTTGTCTTTTTGGATTTCTTGTAGACAAAGGAGGAGATGGTGGAGAGCAATATTTGCAAGAAGGAGCCACGAAAAGATGTGACGAGTAGACATAACCATTGTTATTGTCTGTGGCCCTGTTAATATGATTTGTTATATAATTGCTGGAATATAATATTCATATCTCATCACATTGTATTCTATCCATCAGCAACAACAAGGATAAGAAGAGCCGTCCATCCAGGTAAGGATAGGGTTTGTGATCTATTACAGCCTCCTATACTGGGTGCTATCGTTCCACATTACTTGTTATGGGGGCCAATATCTTTGTGTGATGGGTGGGGTGTTCAGATTGGGACTCCCTTATGTTTGGGTACATCAGGAATCCTCTCCGGGCTGTAGTTCTCATTCTGTAGGATTCTTGTGTCTGTCTTACAGGGACACTCATTGATTTTACAATCATCGTCTACTCCGCAGTCCCGCTTACACCACCAGCCTTGTCTTCTCTTATGATCTCCTCACACTTGTGGTTTTTGCTTCCTTAGATTCCTCAGGCTATTCGCCTGCACGACCAACACCTTGAAGTAAGCAGTGAGTATCCAAGGGCAGGATCGGGGTTTTGAATGTGACTGGTGTTTGACTTTGTTGCCATCTTCTTTTATCTTTATCACATCTGGGTACAATATCTCATCAATGAATGTTTTATGGAGATCATTAGTGTTTACAATTGCTTAACATCCCTGTTCTCTTTTATTATTTTTAGATATTTTATATCATATGGAAGCAGAGAAAACACCTGAGCTGCCTGAAACAATTGGGTTTTACCTTTTTTTATTTTTTTTTATTTAATAATAATAAATAAAATTTTTAACAGTGACTTGAGTTTTTTTTTTTTATTTATTATTTGGGGTCTTGAAGTTGAAGGTGTTATTATCTATCAGGCATAAAGTGAAGGGAAAGGGTAATTATTTAAATCCCTTGTTAATTATGTAAGTTTATCTACTGACAAAGACATGAACAGTCTATAACTTTAAGGGCAGGTTATTTTTAACATTGAGAGATAGAATATCCAAAATAAAATCCAGAAAATCACATTGTATAAATTATATCAATTTATTTGCATTTTGCAGTGAGAAATAAGTATTTGATCCTCTGGAAAATAAGACAATACTTGGTGGCAATACCCTAGTTGGCAAGCAAAGTAGTCAGACGTTTTTTGTAGTTGATATTGAGGTTTGCGCACATGTCAGGGTAAAATTTTTGGTCCATTCCTCTTTGCAGATCACCTCTAAATCATTAAGATTTTGAAGCTGTCACTTGGCAACTCAGAGCTTCAATTCCCTCCATAAAATTTCCATGAGATAATGGTCCTGAGACTGGCTAAGCCACTCCATGGTCTTAATGTGCTTCTTTTTCAGCCACTCATTTGTTGCCTTTGCTGTATGTTTTGGGTTATTGTCTTGCTGGAAGACCCAGGCACAACCTATTTTAAATGTCTTGGCGGAGGGAAGGAGGTTGTCCCTCAGGATTTTATGGTACATAAAATCCATCCTTCCCCCATTGATACGGTGAAGTAGTCCTGTGCCCTTAGCAGAGAAACACCCCCAAAACACAATGTTTCCACCTCCATGCTTGACAGTGGGGACGGTGTTCTTTGGGTCATAGGCAGCATTTCTCTTCCTCCAAACAGGACGAGTTTTTTTTTTTTAAACAAATTTTATTGCATTTTCAAACATTTAAACAATAAACACATATCTCTGACATGTAATAGTGGTCATATCACGTATTTGTATAATCTCCGGGCCTGTGCCTGGAATATGTAGATAATACATACAGAGCAAACATCAATTTACAAGGGTATAAAAAAAATTAAACAAAATATCAACACTACCAAAGTGCAACTGTGTCCTATCTTCGTCTCACGCGCGCGTATGGTCTTTAATGGAACCTCATAATCAAGTCCAAAGTTCCTCAGACCGGAAGTCTCCTCAGTGTGCCCCCGATTCCCTCCCTACAGTACCAATCGGTATATTTGAACCTCTGCATAAGGGCTTCTATCTCCCTGTCGGAATAATGGACTCAATAAGGGTTTTCCAACGTCTGAAAAACCCTGGGGTTCGGATCTCCTTACGCCTCTCTGTCTCCAGTCTGTCCGCTATAAAATAATCCTCCAGCTGCTTTATGACCCCGGAGATTGGCGGGAGGACGAGTTGAGCTAATGCCAGAGAGCTCAATTTTTGACTCATCTGACCACAGCACTTTCTCCCAGTCCCTCACAGAATCATCCAGATGTTCATTGACACTCTTCAGACAAGCCTGCACATGTGCCATCTTGAGCAAGGAGACCTTGCAGGCTCTGCAGAATTTTAAACCATTACGGCATAATATCACCATATCATGACCACAAATCACCACTGCATAGTGACTGAATAATACCACCACATAGTGAATGACTAATACCATCACATATCACCACCACAATGAATGAATAATACCACAACACCATGACCACATATTACCACCACATAGCGACTGAATAATACAACCATACTGTTACTGAATATAAACCATTACACTTTTATCAATATTAGGAGTTATGCTTACATGGCATCTCGCCCAATTGAAGAATATTATCCATTTCATGCTCCCATTTATTAAGAAATCTTATAATTTATTTGTAGGTAATTGGAATGGAAAATAAAGCAAATTTCTGTTTTAAATTTTCACCATACAGTATAAAAGACCTGTTAAAGGGGTTTTACAATTGCTTAAAGGGTTGTTCCCACCACTAACTTTGATGGCTTATTGATAATCACTATGTGGTGGTGATATGTGATTTATGGGACGGTATTATTCAGTTAAAATGTGGTGGTGAAAAGTGGCGGTATTAATTCAGTCACTATATGGGGGTGAATTGTGGCTGGGGATTATTCAACTTGGTGGTTGGGGATATGTGGTCATGGTGTGGTGGTATTATTTATCACTATGTGGTGATGATATGGGGTCATGATGTTGAGGTATCTTCCCACCACTAGGACCCTCGTTGTTTAGGGAAAAGAGACCCCAAAAAGTGTTGTCTCAGAAAGAAGAGCCTGTTGAACTTGTCAACGACTCTCCATTCTGTTCTAGGTGAGATCCCAGAACAGGTGAGCGATGTGTTTGGCTCTACTCAGAATTCCCACAGAACAGAGTACAAGAGGTGAGACTTGTACCTATCAGATTTTAATGGCAAAATTTTTATCCATATGCCTTCAAAGTCTTATGGTGGGAACATCCCCTTAAAAAAGCTTTAAAAAGACCTGGACGGGAGTAACAGTAAAAAAAAAACAACTCACCTTCAAGTCCGCTCTGTTCTTGTGCCGTCACTGCTCCCAGTCGATTACATCACTTTAGCTGGTCACAGGCCTAAGCGGTCTCTTCTTGTATGAGCATCATGTGACCACTGAGGTCTATGATTGGCTGCAGCGACACATGACCACTGATCGTGACAACACCGGCAACTAATCCTGGGCGCTAGAACAGCAGGTCTTAAAGGCAAGTTGATTTTATTTCTCTATTTTAGTCTCTGCCCACCTTTCTGAGAGTTTATTTTAAGGAATGGGAAAACCCCTATATCTGATTTTGTGGATCAAAATGAATATGGCAACAGTAAATTAACATAGCTTTTGTTTTACTACTTTTAAAAAATAAAAATTTTAAAATAAAAATCATATTCTGAAGCCCGAAACTGGATTATTGTTCCATCGACAGACCTTGGTGAAAGTTTGTCTTTTTTGCTGGGCGAGTTGTAGATTTTGTTGAAATCACCAGGTAACCCAAAATCCTTCCTGAGTTATCTGCTGACTATTGGGAACCGCTTATGTCCAGGGTCGGGATGACGAGTAGGCAAAGGTAGGCGACCGCCTAAGGCGCCATTTAATTCCAAGTAGAAAAAGCGACGTACGGAGGTATGGAGTGGGCTGAATTTTCCATTGGAGGGCGCTATGGCCTTTTTTGCCCAGGGCATCAGAATAATCTACCCAGTCCTGCTTGTATCAACTTGTGGATCTTATGACATGAGATGATTTAGGGGGGGTGACAAAGTGATTTTCCCACGTGACATGTCATTGCCAAAGACTCCACATAATCCTTGCATAACGAATGTGGTAAAAGTAACCTGCATACAAATCACGGCCAAATACTACCCTGAAATTTGGGGCCTATTTACCTACCTAACTGGGGCTTACATACCTGGTGGCCGACCTACCTACCTTAGGCCTATCAATCTTCCTTCCTGAGCAGGCCTGGACTACTCATAGGGCAAACAGGAGGTCAGCCCGGTGGGCCGCTGGGGTCCGGGCCGCAGCGTCGGCTCGGAGAGCCCGCCGGGAAGGCCGGTGTTTCCCCCCCGGTGGAACCCGAGTGCCGGCGCAGCTACAGGGGCCGCAACGGTCGCGCATGCGACCGGACCCCTGTGCCAGGGGGCCGACAGGCCCCCCTCGCCACACGGCTGCATGGTTGGGTCACAGACCAAGCCATGCAGCGATCAAGGCCGCGTGGTGCAGGCAGCGGCCGAGGCAGAACAGCCAGGATCTTCTGATCCCAGCCATTCAGCCCCCAGGAGTCCACGGGGCAGGCGCGCGATGTGATGACATCATAGTGCACCTACTCCGCAGCCCACACTTGGCTGCCAGTGGCCGCTCCGGACGAGGAGAGAAGAGGGAATGGGGGTAATATTGGTCTTTCCATACTGATCTTTATTTAGTAATAAATTACGTCACACCAGGACATGCCTCTAACCACACCCCACCAAACAAAACCATGCCCACACCTCCAGCAGACCAGCGCCAACACAACAGCGGCGCCACTAGGGTCTGTAAAAATTTAATTTATATAATGTAATGTACAGTATATACAGAAATACATACAAATAGCTTTAAGACAATGTTCTATGGATGATACCGCTATATATTAGTTGTACAGTTACCACATAATACTGCTGTACAACGTGCAAATATCCCCGTACTGTTACTGACCAGAGACTAATATTATGAATACCACAATACAAAGATCAATATGGGGTCACATCATGACCCCATATCATCATCATATAGTGACTGAATAATACCACCACACCATAACCACATTTCACCACCACATAGTGACTGAATGATACAGCCATGCTGATCCTGAATATAAACCATTACACTACTACCAATATTCCTGAAAAAACAGTCACCGTAAGGGGGGTAGATAGCAGTTGTACACAGGTGCTGCAGACATATTCGTGATTACAGTAAATCAAATTTAGTGACCCACATAGGACTTCTTCTCTGTTGGGAATCGTTCCCTTTCTCCATTCCTTCCAGATCACCATGATGACTTCTCCCAGCCTCATCCCTGCAGAATTAACCACACAAACATCTAAGATTCTGCACTTCTCCATCCCTGCCCTACCAATTCCACCCTCTGTACAAACTCGTCATATGGTGATAGATGGAGTAGGGGGATCTGGGGCGATACATAGTGGTCAGGGGGTTACAGAGTGTCAGGAGATGGTTGCATTTTGTGTTGACACTAGGCCGCAGGGGTGAGAGGAGTTAAAGGCCAAAGCGTACAAGCACAATCTCCTGAAAGGAGACAGAAGAACAACCCCCTGGAGATTGTGGTGTGGCAGGCCTGTTCTCCATCACCTGCACCGCCAGCCATGACCTTCAGGGGTGCAGGGAATGGAGTTTAATACTATTGGATTTGTTAGACTACGTCAGACCAGCATAGCATCTATTTCTGAACTAACATGGTCCCGAGGGCCGGTGTCAGGGAGAGTTTAGTTAAATAAACTGCTTTTTATTTTGTTTCTGTATAATTTTTTTTCCATTTTTTTCCAGTGATAGTAATGGAGGTGTCTGTCAGATGCCTCTACTACTATAGCTCAGGCTTGGTTTCAGCCAGCGGTAGTTTTTGTCACCGCAAGGCCGACACTAACCCCATGTCACTATTACCCCAATGCCCAACACACCAGGGGTACAAAGAAGAGCTGGGTAACCATCAGAAGTGGACCCTCTAATGTGATGGTCTGCTTCTGGGGCGGCTGTGGGCTGGTACTCTTAGAATGGGAAGGGACCAGTATCCATGGACCTTTCCATTCTGATAGTATCAGGCTGCCGCTGTCGGTTTTACCTTGGCTGGTTATGGAAAATGGAGGGAGCCCACGTTGTTTATTTATTTTTTTAAATGCATTCATTTATTGAGAATCCTACAGTGGTCTCCGCCTGTAATTATTACAGTGGATGCCCATGTGCAAATTCTCACTAAATAAACACATTTTCAGAGAAAAAACGACATGGGGTCCCCCCCCCCAATTTCCATAACCAGCCAGGGTAAAATCGACAGTGGCAGCCTGATACTATCAGAATGGGAAGAACCATCGATACTCTTAACTTCCCATTCTAAAAATACCCGCCTGCAGCTGCTCCAGAAGTAGACCCTCACATTAGAGGGTCCACTCCTGACAGTTAGCGGCTCTTCCCAGTACCCCTGGTGCGTTGGGTGCTGGGATAATAGTGACAGGGGGTTAGTGTCAGCCTTGAGTGACAAGAAACACTGCTGGCTGACACCAAGCCCCAGCGATAGTAATGGAGAGGTGTCTGTCAGATACTGCTATTACTATCTCTGGAATAAAATGAAAAAAAACACACAAACAGAAAAAAACACTATTTAAATAAACACTCCCTGACACCCGTACTCGTTAACCATTTTATTATAGAAATAATACAACGTCGTCTGTCGTTGTCCACCGAATCCGTTGTGGTCCAAATGGGAAACTGTAAATAAAAAAACAACATCAACCCTACAAATGGGACATCACCCAGCTTTCCTGGACACCTGCTGTGGGGATGTCACCCAGCTTTCCGGGATGCAGAATAGCCTCTTCAGTGCCCGAGAAAACTAGATGACATCCCCCATAGCAGGCATCTAGGAAAGTTGAGTGCCTGCTGTGGGGGATGTGTCACCCAGCTTTCCCGGATGCTGAATAGCCTACACAGTGCCTTGGAAAGCTGGCTAACATCCCTATAGCAGGTGTCCAGGAAAGCTGAGTGGCACCCATCCGCCACAGAAAGCACCTAGCTTTCCTGGACACCCGCTGTGGAGGGTTTTCACCCAGCTTTCCCACATGCTGGATATGGGTCACATGGGTCACAGCAGGCGTCCAGGAAAGCTAGGTGCCTGCTGTGGGGGATGGGTACCACTCAGCTTTCCCGAGTGCTGGATAGCTCATTCAGCATGTGGGAAAACTGGGTAGGCCTTGGGGAAAGGAGGGAAACAGTGTGTGGGGGAAGGTGTCAGGGAGGAAGGGATTGAGTGAAGGTGTCAGGCAGGGAGTTTGGTGTCAGGGAGGGAGGAGGTGATTTGGGGGACGAATGGGGTGTCAGAGGTGGGAGAGAGGCAGAGTGTGGTGTCGGGGGGGGGGGGGGGGGGGCACGATTTTGGAGACAAGGGGGGCCGAGTGGGGTGTCAGGGAGGGGGGAGTGATACATACCTCTGTGCTGCTCTTCTCCTCCTCCTCTTGCTGCTGGCTCCGGCCCCGCACTCACACTGATCAGTGTAGCTGAGGGGACTGGGGCCAGCCTCCTGCAGTCAGTGACGTCAGAGGAGAGCGTCTCTATGATGCTGTCCCTGCTCTCTTGTACCGGCTCATGTGAGGGAGAGACTCCCTGACAGCGGCTGATGATTGCGGACACCGTTTGCGCTTCAACTCGGACGCGCAAAAACAGCGAACTGCACAGCGGAGTCCCGGGGATTCAGGGCACACTCCCTGGATCCCCAGGACACACCCGAAAAATCAGGATACCTGCCAGCCGTCTCGGGACAGCGGGACAAGGATCCCAAATCGGGATTGTCCCGCCCAAATCGGGACGGTTGGGAGGTATGATATAGGGTTATATGATAGAGGGCGAGAAGCTGAGCTCTGTGATATATAGGATTATATGATAGAGACGCTGAACTCTGATATATAGGGTTATATGATTTGAAGCAGGATTTCTGAGTAAAAAGCAGAGAAAATCTTAGAAGTGAAACAAAGTACCACTGAGCCCACACACATACAGAGATTGACAGTTTTCTCTGTACACGCAGGATACAGGGAAAGCGGTCAATCACTATATGAGGGTGGGGTAAGCAGACTCTTACGGTTTCTTTAGGAGTCCAATCAGTATTTTCTCTTTTTATTAAGGAATCCTTCTCCAAATCATATAAACCTATATATCACCACCCTCAGCTTCTCTCCTTCTATAGGTCCCATTCATGAAAAGGTTGTGTTTAAAGTGGATCGAACATTAAACTTTTCTGTCCTGTGAAAGTAAAAGTTAGTTGTAAGGCATATTGAGGTTAGGTTTGAACTAGGACATTGAGCTACTCAATATTCATCTGTATTTCCATGCACAGGTAGAAGCATGCAAGTGTGGATGCATCCACCAACCCCTGTGTCTAAGTAGCAATTTGACTTTATTAGAAATGCATATACATAAAAGGGGGTGAGTTTTCTAAACCTTGACCACAAAGAGAACCATAAAATTTGGATGTTTTTACTAAAGCCTTATTACGAATGCTTATCCCTGGGCACCGCCTGACAGAGGCTTGACCTGAATATCCCAGCTTACACCCACACACTGTACCATTTACATTGGTCAAAGATAAAGACCAAGCAATGTTTACTGATACCATAACCTAATGACGATACGCTCTGATGTGTCATATTCTTATCAGAATCTATGATGCTTTCATTGTCAACTAAAATGTAGCCTTCAAAAGCTATGACGGTATGTGGTTATTTATTCCGCTTTATGAATATGACCCTTGAAGTAATGGCACTACAGCCAGAAACCATTCAGAAAGAAGACAGGCATGTAGCTTCTGATTTGCAGCTCTTTTGGCAGATTATTAGTTCCCATCACTGCACAATGCTTTTCATTTTAGTCTTTCCAGTCAGCCTAGCAATTACATCAATGGCTCACGAGACACTAGAAGATTTCTTAAAGACATAAAAGGCAGGAATTGGCAGTTCTGATCAGGAAGTACATCTTGGAAGCATTCACCACAATCTCGGAAAGACTTAATCAGGCTCACATAGAAAATCTGTCCCGGTTTCCCATGAATTGTAAATACAGCACAATGATTTCTTGGTTTCCATAATTACTGTATGTAGTTAACAAAATAGTAAGAATTGTAAAGATAGACATCAGAAATCTATAAATCCACCTCTTACTGTATGTGCTAGCTTCCAATACCACAAACTAGTTCATAACTACAATTATAACTGTATTGCAAATTAACTAAAATGTGATGGCATTGTATAATGCCCCAGATTATGCCAGGGCTATATAAATTAAGAGAAGACAGCCATATTGAAATCCCACAGTCTGGTATTTTATGGACACAGTTTAATATTGAATATACAAAAAAACCTCTTTACTGCAATGTACCATATCCTTACTCCGTCAGTCTAGCTAATGTTACTCACATAGTAACACTCCTGTGCGTAGATGCTTCAGAAATCTACCCTGAGGCACATGGTTATATATAAAGCTCTGGAAAAAAATGAAGAGACCACTGCACAGTTTTCTAAAAATCAGCATCTCTACATGTCTGACAGCCATTCCATTCCAGTGTCAGTTGAATTCCAGCCAAAGTCCACCTCATTCTACTTAATGTGCTTCTGATTAGGTGATCACCAAATCTTATTTAATAAAGGAAAGGATAAAAAACACTGCTGTGGTCTTCACAATCCTCTTGCAATAGGACAAGCTGGATGGCAAAACAAGTGCTAGGAATAGGCCAAAAGGAATTTGAATACAAAAATCATGGTTATACCCCCAAATATTGATTTCTGAACTGTTCCTGACTTAAAACAATAGTCTTATTGTTTCTAAATAAATATGAACTTGTTTTCTTTGCATTATTTGAGGTCTGACAGAGCTGCTTCTTTTTTATTTTGAAGATTTCTCATTTACTGCAAATAAATACAACATTTTTTGCTTTGAATATCGGAGACATTTATATAATAAAATGTACAGTTTTCTCCAAAAATTTACCACTGAAGAGAAACTGAAAATTTTGCAGTGGTCTCTCAATTTTTTCCATCTGCATTGTAAGGCCATGTTCACACGGCTTAAAATGGGCCGTATTTCGGTCCGTAATTACGCGCCGAAGTGCGCCAATTACGGGCCGAAAACGGCCCATTCATTACGGTAATTCACAGTTCTCATAGAGAACTATGGATTACGTCTCCTCTCCCCGGAGATAATTCACCTGTCACTTTCTAGCGGCGTATACGCGCCGCTAGCAGTGATAGTCAATGGGCCGGCGAAGTGCCGACCCCCTGCTTACTCCCACGCTCCCGCCCCGCCCCCGTCCACACGGGGTAATTGCGGGAGAAATTCGTCCCGCAATTAAGCCGTGTGAACATGGCCTAAGGGGGGCACTGTTTGGCAAGGCTGGGTGAGGCTTCAAAGTGTCTGAACAGTAAACACTGCTGTGCCGATAACAAGGTATAGAGAGAAGTGGTGATGTGTATTTCTATCTCTATGTTCCAAAACGAATCCAGTAAAGATTGTTTTTCCACAAACAAAACATTCTTTTGATTTGCTGATACAAAACCAAATCACATGAATCCTAGTTGCACACTAGTTAGCATTTGAATGTTTAATGCAGGTGATAATTTGATAAGGCCGTTTTGCCCTCTCTCTGTAAAACAAATGAAGTAATAGACAGATTTTTAGTCAGAATCTATATTGACAAAACTGTTTACTGAAGACCGTATCTCCTCCTCAGTATTGTTTTATGAGTACATTTGGGAGGAGATCAATATGATATAGCTGATCCCAAGAAACATCGTTTGTCCTTATGGGGGGAAAGTGAGTCTCTATGGTCCCAAGAAAGGTATAAAAATCCAGACTTGGATGACTAACAAAGAGGTCCTGGATAGGGAGGTCCTGGGGAGGCTGAGATCCAGGGAAGTCCTAAGAAGGAAAAGGTTCTGATGGGTTCTTGAAGGGAAGAATGCTTAGGAGGAAAGCTGTACCTGCGGCCCAGGAGGAATTTCGCTCAGATTCTGGTAGCTATTTTGTATAATTCTCCATGCTAGGAATTGTTTTGTTCATGGGTTATTGAATGGTTTGCATTTTCTCTTTTGTTGTTGTGTGTTTCACCGAGTGTGTTTATATAGTGGTTTATATAGGATTTCCCTATTGTTGATTTTATAGCCTTTTGTCATGTATTATTGTCATGCGATTTTACCCATTTTATTCTGGATAATGTATAATCTTTTTATATACATTGTTGTTGGTGTGCTTTCATTGTTGACCATCCCCTTAGAATCTAGCTGAGAATCTTGCTGAGCATATATTCGTTCATCTAAAAAAAAATTAGAATATCATTGAAAAGTTATGTCCATAATTCAAGTCAAATGGAGAAACCCATGAACTGTATGGTCTCATTACACACAAGCTTGAACTAGCACACAGTGGTGCAGGTGAAACCCTCAGTGGGCTTTTAAGCATAGAGGGCCCTTTGGGATGACAGGTCTGGGGTTGCTCTTCAGGGAGACAAGACAATTACTATTAAGTCCTCAGATAATGGGGGTAACGTAGTGATTTTCAATACGAACGATTATGTAAAAGCGTGTCTTGATATTTTACCAGATACTGGGAGTTATGAAGTTTTAAAAAAGAATCCAAGTTCCATCTATCTTGAGGAACTTAAAACCATTCTCCTTGAAGCGAAACAGCTTCATCTCATTAGCAATGATGAGTTTGAATATATTCTGCCTAGGTTCCCAAGAACAGCGTTTTAGTGCCTACCCAAATCCCATAAAATGACGGTCCCTCTGAGAGGAAGACCTATTGTTTTGGGAGCTTTTGTCAGAATGCTGAATAATATGTTGAAAAGATCTTAATCTTCATTTGTGACCGTATTACCATCATAGGTGCCGTTCACACGGCTTATTTCGCCGCGGATTGGAGCCGTACTGCGCGCCGGATTTGCGCTGTAGTACGGCTCCAATCCGTCGCAGTAATTACGGTAATCCACAGGTCTCAGAGAACAGTGGATTCCGTCGCTCCTGCCCGCTCGGCAAATCCGCCGGGTGGGGAGAAAGTCACCTGCACATTATCCAGGCGCAATACGCGCCGTGGATAATCCAAGTCTATGGGGCCGGGCGGGGCCGCGCCCCCGCCTCGCCCCCGAACCTTATTCAAGCCGGAATTGCGAGTGCAATCCGGCTCGCAATTACGGCTTGAATAAGCCGTGTGAACACGGCCTTATACTCACAACTCAATGCATCTGTTATGTAAATTGGAAGGTATTACAGTACCACAAACCTGCTATTTGGCCAGTATTGATGTTGAGGCATTGTATTCTTCAATACTGCATTCCTGTGGTCTTGAGGCTACTCGCTCATTTTTGAACACTAGGGTTTGCCAGTTTAAGGAACACGATGCCTTTGTTCTCTGGCTTCGCCAATTTGTCCTGACCAGGAACAACTGTGCACCGGCCTATACAAATCTACTCCTGTGCTAGTGGGAGAACAAGCATGTGTTCGGCGACTTCAACACTTTCAGCATGGACTAAATACTATTCTGGACAAGGTATATTGATGACGTCCTGGTTTTGTGGGATGGTATGTTAGATCTTTTTAAGTCTTTTGTGGACTTCTTGACCCTTAATAATGACGAATTTAACGTTTACATATGACAATCCATACTCCTTACCAATTGTTGTTTTTTTTTTTTTTTTTTTTTTAATAATAAAAAAAAAGAATGGGGGGCTTGAGACTAGTGTATTTTTTTTGAAACAAAAGCCATGAATGCCCTATTAAAAAGGTGGGAAAGTAACCACCCAGCTCCATTGAAAAGAGGTATCCTGAAGGGGCAATACCCAAGATTAAAACAGAATTGTTCCAACACTGTAGAGTTGAAAAAACAAGCTAAAGATCTATGGGAACGGTTTTTGGATCGCGTGTACCCTGATAAGGTCTTAAAGGAAGTTTATAAAAATGCTCTACAGCGTCCAGAGGAGACTCTCCTAGTTCCAGAGAAGAGATCTGAACAAAGTAATGAACATATTTTCAGGTTTAGTGGTAATTTTGCTGGAGCAGTGGCTCCAATACGAGACGTTATCTCTAGAAACTGGGAAATTTTAAAGCTGGCTAGGGATTTGAAAAAAAGTGGTGGGTGATTATCCTCATATTACATATAGAAGGGGAAAGAGTTTGAAAGATCGCCTAGCTCACAGACACTTTGCAAATGCTGCAGTCCCAAACACTTGGCTAAATCAACCGATACTCGGCTGTTTCAAGGGTGGTGGCTGCGTGGCATGTGATTTTGTACAGGTAAAATGTTTCACAGCAATATACTTAACACGGACTTCATAATTACCCGTTTTTTCAACTGCTGAAGTAAAAGAGTTGTATATAAGGGCACATGCATCTGCGGTCTTGAATACATCGTGAAGACCATCAGAGAGTTTTGCAGATGGATGGGGGAATACTTTAACGATGTCAAGAATGGTAGAGATACACCAATCGAAAACATGTGTGCAGCGTCCATGGTGGTGACTTGAGAAGCATAAAAACTCATAAGCATTAATGCTGTAAGGGCATGCCCCCACAGCAGAGAGCAATACCGGTTGGACTTTTCTCTACTGTTTGCGAAGAAAAGCCCTCCCCCTTCACATTGACTTGTTCATATTCAGCCCGAAAACTGGGCGGAAGAATGAACATGTTCGATCTTTTTCGGACCACTGGCAGTCTAAAAAAACTGCATTGAGGACCGCTGCACGGGTTTTCTACATAGGTCCATGATAAAGTTTGACAGACTGTTTACAGACGGTTTTCAAAACCGAAAAGAGTCTGTAAAACTGGCTGAAAAATCAGTCGTGGGGACATGCCCTAAGTCCGCTGACTTGAGGAGGCAACTGGGATACATTACTTTTGCAAAAAAGAGACTGAATGGATCTTTAGAATCAGGACCACTTTTCCCCAGGGTATCAATGAGACTCTACTTTTGCGGTTTCATCTGAGTTTGGTTACAGCCCTACTATTTCGTTGGGTAGTTTAATAAAAAGTGTATTTGAGACTTATTTGGAACTGGGGCACTGCAATACTGTCTTTATTCCCTTTGACCATTTTTTTGTTAACGAAATGCGAACTACCTGAAGTTTAGTTTGGGCCATGTTTTCCCCTTAAATTTGGAACATGCAGCATATATCTTCCAATTGTACCTTATCTCCTCTCTCTGTTCCCTTTGTTTCTATCTGCCTACTTTCTTTCTCAGTCATGAGCTTCTGTAGCCACAGTTTGGATTTATAACTAATCATAACTGCCAACGTTCTAAACCCATTTGTTTTGAATCTAGTTCTTACATCGCAGCCGCCTGACACTCGGCTAACCTCTCCAAGGACCCATAGCACTTTGAGTACACTGGTTGCCTCTTTACGGATCAGCTGTTTGTCAGCTGTCCTGTGACGCTGAGACCGGAAGTAGCGTGACACATATCAAGCGAGCAGCCCTGCAGTTTGTACCGGCACCCACAGATTATTTGGGAATAGGATGGCGCTTAACCTAGAGCATTGAGGCACACTTTGTTTGACCGCGATGTTGTTTTGCCAACTCTTTGTGTGGGTCCGATACGGCTTTAAAGAAGAAACATCCAATGCTTTATTTACTTTATTATATGAGTAACTCAATGATTACATAAAACTACAAGAAGATAGTGTGATATTGTATATACTTTTGCATAACAGATTTAAAGGAAAAGGCACGATAATTTTGGTTAAAAAGGCAAAGCCCCATATAGGGATTAAAAATATTACTACCCTATATAGGGTCAAGCTTCATCAGGCATCTTAAAACATCATCTATGGAATAGCTGGTAACACGGCCCGGAAGATAGAGAGTAATCCTGAGATCGACACCGTCACGGGTCCCCCCCTTCAGCCAAAGCTTACCAGGCATCTTATCAGCACATCATCTTTTACAACTGGAAAAAGGGCCGCGAAAAAAGAGATCTACCTGGGATCCCCCTGTGGAAAAGGGGCGCCCTCTTAAAACCCCCGGGTCCAGCAAACCAAACTTCGCAGAAACTTTCTCCTTATTTATTAAAACAAATGCCTGCGTAACCAAGTGTTACGCAAGCTGCCAGATCGTACTTTTCCCATTTTAAGGGCCTCCCTCTTCAAAAGCCCATTTCTTAAAGGGGTTAACCTGGCATGGAAAAAAAAAATGACCTGATGCTGAAAACCTGGGTTCCCATGATTCCTCTAACCCTGTGGGCAGTATTATTCAGTTACAGCGTTCCCAAAACAACGGGCCCTGATAAAAACCCCCTTGTGTCAATATGCATGATTCTAAGTACTTTACAAGAACTAGAAATTTACGCTTAAGTTATTTTTCTAAAAGGAAATACTGAAAAATATGGTTCCGGAGGGTCAATAAATCTCTGATACGATGGGACCTTTAGGACTGGCAACAGGTTTGAAGGCAGCAAATGGTTTGGGATACTTAAATATGCTTTTGGAATACCATACTCAAGGCTGTCTCTCTTTGCTTCCCTGGTTTTATCTAGATTTTGTATATACATTGTACATATAGGGGTCCCTCTGCTTTTCTGTCATCATTGGCGATGTGAATGGGGGCTGCTTTATTTTTATGTATTTTTTAAATTTTGATTTCATCGTATAGGTGTGGTGTTGCCTCTCTATAGCTAGTATACGACTTATGTGCTGTGATACACTAAATGACCATTATACCGATTTGATGGGTCATTCTGGAGGTATGGCTTTTTTTAATTAGTGGTCACTATACCACATGTACTGTTGCACACTTTATCATATGATGTTGTGTTTGAGTGGTTACCACACCTGCTGTGTTGTGCTCCTAAAAACTGGGTGAGGGGCATAGTTTGCTATCTGCGTTTTGTTCCAATTTGTTCCCTGGATTTTTCATTATTAGGCTTTCCCCATATCACTCCCGAGGGAAAAATGTTTTTGGGAAATTTAAAAAGTTGGGACTTGTATTTTAGTGTTTTAAAAGACAAGTGGTGGAAGGATAGGGTTCCCGACGGGGGGTCATTTTGGGAGATTACCCCATAAGTAGGCATTAGGGATACATAGGACAGTAGGGTTTCAAGGGGACCCGCTGGTTTTCCCCCCCCCCCCCCCCCATTGTTCTATTGGATTTATGTAGCCCCCTGTGATTTCTGAGTTTTGGATTGGGTCTAGTTTTTAAAGCCCAATATTTTTGGACAAATTGGGTCTCTTTTTTAAATATTTTAAAAATTAGTATTAATACACAACTTTTGTTTTTCTGTCTTTCTATTATAAATGGATTTATAGGTTACATACATTGAGCCCTCAAGGTCCTAATGAGGGCTTTTCTTTTACAGCCTTTATTTGAATTGCCCTGCTATGCTACATTAAATCCGAATCTAATAAATATGAAAATAAATGGATTAGGATTTTTTTATCCCCATTAATAGAGGCTCTTCTCAATCTTTTTTTAAAACCGGTATAATGGGCATGGTTTCTTGTTACTATAGTTTCTAACCAATAGGCATTGATTGGCCCTTGTTTCCAAAATTTGTTTTAAAATGTAAAACTTTTTTTTTTTTTTTTTTTTTTTTGCAATATTTTGATTTTGGAATAATTTATAAATTTTTTGGATAGAAAGTTTTTCCATAAATAAGAAAATTTTTTATTTGCAGTTTGATATAGGTATACCTTGCTTATTTCTTCACTTTTAAAATGCCATTGAAGAACTCTGATATGCTCTTTTTTAGTCAATTAACAGAAAGATATATTTTTTCCCAAAAGCATTTTTACACCATGATTATTTTAAAACCCCTGTAGGTGTTGTGTTCTCCTTCCTATTGGAGATGGGTATCTTTAGGAGATCTATAGCTAAGAGATTTGAATATACACACTAATCATGCAAATGCCGTTTCTTCTTTATTTATTGGACATCAGTGCTTGTATGTTTTAGATCGATGTCTAGAATAGATGAAACACCTCACAATTAGATGGGGGATGGGTGCGGGGCCCCCCGATAGGGGACTTTCGGTGTAGCTGTTGGTTTTTCCTATTGCTTCCGTTTGACTGAGCCTGTCTTATTGACAGGTGATTTAACTAGCTGAATGAATGGTAATGATTGTTCCTTATAGAACATATTATCTTCGTGCTGATCACAGTGAGACCTAACGCACAGGGATACCTACCTGTAACATGTTTGAATACTTTTTCGCTATCCATTGGTTTTATAGTAATTTCAAAAAAATTATCCCCATTGTTTTTTTGACTGCTATACTGCCAATTGTTCTATCCTCCCAAGGAAGAGGGACACGACTATCTGCAAATAGTCACTCATTTGGATATGCAGTGTCATACCTCATGCTCCTGACCTTTTGCGGTCTGACCAACTGCAGTGGTGGAGCACTACTTTATTTTGTGGTTGAAATCTAATATCTAGAGAGATTTAACCCCCAATGAGCTTTTTTGGTCGTAAAACCAATGTGCTACTATATCCTAACAGTCAGCTCGGTATGGTCAGCTCAAACTATTTTTTGGTATTAACCAATTGTTGGAAGTTTAGCCTGGTGTCATAATTTTATTATTTTCCTTTGGCTGTTGACACGCGGTATCCCGTGTGAAATTGGGGAAATTTTTGGCCATTTCCTAATATGTTCATGGGAGTAGGTTGTAGAGTTAATATTGTGAAGCATTTAATAGGGAGTGATTCAGCAGTTATTTTGAACAAGTTTTTAATACTGACTATGGAGTAAGGTAGTATGGGGTTAAACCCGGGGATGTACTAACTTGCGTGTATAGTAGTTACACGGTGCACATTCAATGTTATAATATTGGGTATTAATTTCCACATTAAAAAATCTCAAATACATTTAAATGTGTGCACTTTAGAGACATTTTAAAAATTATAAAAAGCAAAAACTTTGTAACACGTTTTTCCTAAACAGAGGGTTTTGTTGATTTTAAAATTTCTAGGTTTCTGCATATATTTTTTTCCCTTTGTTTTTTTGTATGACATTTGATAAAGTTTAGTTTTTAAATATAATCTGTGATTGAAAATTCTGTGGTTGAAAATTGCCTGTGGCAAATTGTGATTTTGTTTCTTTTTTAGGCTCTATCGTTTGTAGTTTAACCACAAAAAAAATTTAAATTTTCACATTTGTGTTTCAAAGATACAAACACCAAAAGGGCATCTTCTATCACCCAACTACTATTAGGGAGGGTATCTTTTTTGTCTTCTTGCATTGACAATTAATAAGGAAGCTAAAAATATTTATATCAGCCTACCTCCTAAAAATCCAAGGGGTATGTTCACAGGCAACTGCCGCACGTACGTAGCCCCGCAATCCCGGGGGGTTTTTTAGAAGTATGTATTTTAGAAGTACTTCTAAAAACACTGAAATCCTGCTGCCATGCACGGACGCTCTCCCTGGTGGATAAGCGCCAGGAAGAAGTGACATGTCATTTGTTTTCCCTTCGCATATTACACGCTGGGGAAAACGTTGGGTATTCATAGCTCCAATGAATACAATTACCGAAATTGAGGGGGCGATTTGGGCGTATGCGGGAAATTACACGAAAAAAATCCCCGCAATAACGCCGTGTGAACATACCCTAGTTGGATTAGGGTTATAGTTAGGAATAGAGTTAAAGGGGATGTATCCAAAGCTGTGGAGTCGGAGTCGTGGAGTCGGAGGCCATTTTGCAGGAGTCGGGGGGTTTTTTGGGATCAGTCAGTAAAATGGACCGACTCCGACTCACAAAATATATAAAAGTTGGTCCAGTTATTTTATGCAGAGCAAAGAGCAAGGGAAATTTGGGGTCCGGCCATGCTCTGCTCCCATATCTTCAGCCTTATCACATGATGTAACTATGCTGGAGCAGGCAAAACGCGCCCCAAGGGAAAAGATTCTGCTCCCCGGCAAACAATTTCACAAAAATTTTTTTTTTTTTTTTTTTTTTTACCTGTTTTCAAAAAGTAGAAGGTTTAACCTTCCAAAACTGACTGTGCTGAGGGGAATTTCCTTTTTTTCCCTGACATTGTTAGGATGTTGCCCCTGGGGGATGCTTTGGGCCCCAAACCCAAGTTAGTGAGAAGCCTTTTTCCAAACCTGGAAATAATGAATCAGATGTGAGGGCAGCATGCAGGTCTGATGGAGGCGATACATTCCCAGAACAAATTAAGGGCTTCACAATGTTTCAGTGTTTTGCATGTTTACAATTTTTTTTTTTGTCCTAATCATTCCCAATAAATATATTTTAAACCCGACAAGCAAAATGGTAACAATGGTTTGAACTTGTGACTTTCAGGCCCCATATCTTACCATCCACTACAGCTTTGTACATTGAGCTACTGTAATTTATATACAGTCATCTTACCTTTCTTATACAAAAATTTGACTTGCAAGTATTTAGCATCTGCTTAGTTATAGTTTTGCTCCTAAAAATCAAAGGGTTAATTTTTATTATTTTGTTAGTATTTGGGAAATCCACCTTTTGGTTTTCAATACTGCCTGACTCCTTCTGGGCTCTGGATCAGATTCAGGCAGGTCTTGACCAAAATCTGATCCCAGGTCTCTTCTTCACATTCCCAATGTTGGTGCAGACTGGACTTGGATACAAATACAGCTTTTTCTTCAACTCTACCCATAAGTGTTCAAAAGATCAAAACATTGTTACCCTTTTGCTTGTCAGTGTCTGTTCTTCCTAAATAGCTTGATTATTGTATCATAAGGTGATAAACAGCCTGATGTTACCATTTTACTACAGTAAAGTTATCACTTAAAGATGCGCCGTGTATGAGGGAGTCAGGAGTCGATCAGGGTCGGAGTCGGAGGTTTGGGAAATTGAGGAGTCTGAGTCGGGGCTTCGGCTTGCCGACTCCACAGCCCTGGATGTATCGCTTTATCATTTCGTGTGTTTCATTGTATTTTCAGTTTCTCAGCTCTGAAATCCAGGGGCCTTTCTTCCCCTCCCAGCTGGGTGTTTCTTAACTGAAGGGGGATGACATCATCCCCCCTTCACTGTTCATGCTTGCTCCCGAGTCAGTGTGCTCTTCCCCCTCTCTGTCTAAGTCCACATGTCACTGTGTCGTTCCTCTCCCTATGCAGTCTTATTTCGTAAGAGCTGTTTATATACCACAGCCCTTCATTCAGTCTAGACAGTCTTCTATAAACTCAGAGCACTGAACTCTTCTCCTCTCACAGCTGGATGTTTGTTGCAGTTGAATCCAGCCCTCAATGAACTCATCCAGAGCAGCACAGATCTGTCTCCCTTCTATGTTTTCACTGAGGAGCATTAGGCATCGGGAACAATTCTGCTGTTTTCTGATTGTAGAAACAGCTGCAGTGTTACTGTGTAGCTGCTGGCTATGCAAAGTGAAATTGTTTTGGCCCCTTATTCCAAGTGAGAGAGGCAGGAATGCACGCTCTCGTGAATACAACCGGGGGCCAGACAGAATGTAAATTAGTAGAGCCGTCAGCCAATGAAATGAAAGGAGGTGGAATTCGACCGGCACTGGGGAACATTGTTTACAGAAACAGAAGATAAGGGATCCTGTGAAAACAAGACAGCTTTGCTAATGACATCCAATTGCAAAGTTGCTTGTTTTCACTGTCCCCTTATTCTGAAGACCATTTAATGTAATGATACAACCCCTTTAAAGAAAAAAAAACCTTAGCCTTACAGGTTAAAATTACCCAGCTACAAGACATCAAAAAATTATGACCAGCAGGATAATCACATCAATTGCTGTAAAGTAAGAAACACCATCATACAGAGTTTAAACATTATATTACAAAAATAAAAAAAGGAAGGCATAAAATACCCCAAAAAGTGTCAAACACCATTTGTTGCCTAAATTAGACCAATATCAATTTCAATTTTTATTTATGGTTTTCTGCTCTATCACAGGAGCTAAAGAGAGAAGCGGAGAGTGTGCTGGATCCCTTTCGTTACGGACACCAAGATGGTACCCAACTGACCCTATTTTAGGGCAATGGGGTCGATCAGGCCCTGCTGGTGTCCATTCATCCACAGACCTTTCACAGCTTGAATTCCTTATTTTGCTTTTATAATGGAACAGAAAACGGAATTCAGGATGCAAATGTGAACTCTGTCCAACATTCCTAAACAAGTCCAAATAAAAGCAAACCGGTGCTGTCGAAGCCAAACAATAGATTTGTGATTAGAGTGTGAATCAATAGAAAACTGACAAAATGTATGAATACAAAAAGCAACGACCGACATCCCCAATGAGGGTTTCTGGTCAGCTACTTAAAGGGGAACAGGGAAGATGGTAAGACCTGCAGTGACAACCAACCTAAGGAGTATGGTGGAGGGTCCAAGATGACACACGTTCATTTTGCTTTCTATAAAGCATAATCCTGTCCAAACAATTTAGAGAACTTGCCCTCACAAAGCTCTTTCCATACATATTCATACATGAATGAAATGACAAAGGCTGTAGTAACATTGTAGAGTGTTAAGTCTCTGCACTAGCAAGCTGATTATCATTTTAGATGGTACGTGAAAGGAGCTGTTCAATATAATTATACACTAAATGCTTTATATTTACATAATTAGACCTTAAAAGACTGTAAAATATCACCCTGGATTCAGTGGAGCTAGTTGGAACGTGTAAATACAAGCAATTGGTGCCGTCTTGCTGGGCAACTTAAGACTCGCAACAAAGAATTATTAATGCTACGTCTGCTTTTTCAGCAGAAGAGCAACTGAGGCATGTACAATACGTACGTAGATTTATTAAAAATAGATTCCTCCAGAAACCTGCAATCTCATTTCAAAATACTAGATATTGTACTAGAAGCATAACAAAGAAACGAACGTCATCAGTGACAATAATGTGGGCCAAAGAGGCCACAATCGCACGTTTTTTACAGCAGTTTTTATGGTCGTGCAGCATAATCTCCCACAATAGGCCTCATCTGTGCCTCCATCCCAGCACAGTAATATGTAGCACCAATATAATCCATCAGAAACATTGTGGATTGTTGAGTAATGATTAACACTTTGCAGCAAGCATATGAGCAAGTCCTAAGAACTATGGAGGTGTCACTACTTCAAGGGGTGGTATTGCCAACAATGTGCTAGGAAAGACCAACAGACGTCTAATGTAAGTCATCTTTTTCTGTCCTAGTACCATAATGTGAGCATTGCATGTAATGTGAATAGCTGTACTATAGATATGTGTTCTTTTCTACCATTTAAAGGGATTGTCTCATCTCAACGTTTCATAGCATGCATGAATGAAATAATGCTGCTTGGCTCTGTCACTTCCTAGTCAAGCTGTCTGTAATTAGCATGTGAGCTCCTTGTAGTCAAGCTTCTCTGTTTATTATGTTCATCAGTCTAGATTAGCTAAATTACCTTCTACCAGGACAGGAGAAGCCTCTGAGCTAATGTAAACCATACAGTAATTAGTCTTTTGTCTGAAAGATCAGATAAAAACAAGCTCTCACTGTCCAGAGTTCTGTGCTACCTGTGTGAGGACGTCATTCCCTGCTATCAGATAGAACAAACAGCAAGGGATAAAAGAGTATACAGGTCGGTCACTAGGGGAACCAGAGAGAGGCAGGAAGGTGATAAAATCACTTGTAGCTCCTTAACAAAAAAAAAGATGAACGCAATATATTCGGAAAACGTCTTCATTTAGTGTTCCCTACATTTTGAAAGCTATTCTTTGTAGTGAGACAACACCTTTAAGGGGAATATCTTGCTTGGTTTATGCTACCCTATCTGAGGACAGCACGAAGTGGTATCAAACATGCTGATCTCAGCAGTGTTGTCTGTTACCTGTAAATATGCTATAGTTTTGTAAACTCACAGTTGAAGGGTGTGTTGGCAGCATATTGAAGTACCAGCAAAGTGGATGTAATTTAAAAAAAAGTATTCCCCACCCATCGATTGCCTTTAAACAAGTAGGCAAAAAGAAATGAACATTATTACCAAATACATTTCTGTTTTGGCTTCATTTTTAGAAGCAAAAAGATTATCTACTCTGCTTGTTACCAACCACCTCTGTTCTAGTTACCCAAACCCATCCTGCCAATAATAAACACCAGCCACCACTGCTACAGAAAAGAGGTGGTTGTCGAAGGGGTTCTCTGGTACTATCTTTTTTTTGTTATAGGGCTCACAACTGTATTATATTATACTTTGTAATTCATACTTAAAAAAAAATATTTACCTTTCCTGCTGTGCAGAACCAGGTCTAGAGCCCTGTACTTTCCTCCCCCCTACAAACCAAGCGACATTCATAGTTCACATGGCCTCATTAAACATTACATCACACTCAGTAAGTGTGCTTTGAAGCCAGGCTCCGCAACACTCCCCTATAGTTTGGATTACACACTAATGTCAGCACATAGATATAGAAGTGATAACTGGGGAGGGAAGTCCTAGATTACAATGCGGTCTGGGAGTTGTAGGAAAGAGATGTTGGAAGACTAGTGACACTCGACAAGCAGGATGTTTCACAACAAAAAGTGGATCTTATGATAGATAAATAAGGAGACAAAAGAAAAGAAACACATACAAGTAGTGGAATTTCTTTACCGCTCCATAAAAATATAAATTACAGTGTTCTATGAAATCTTAAAACTCCCAGATAATCCCTTTAACTCAGAAAACCATTTGTAATCAAGCAGCATAGATAATCTATTTTTTCTTTGAAATGAAGCAAAATCAGAACAGCAATGTATTCGGTAAGTCTTTGTTTACCGTTGCCTACATGTTTAAAGTTGATCAATGAAACGGGTATATCCCTTTACCAAAATAGTTTTCACATGACTGGTGGGAGTCAGACCTTTGGGACTCTCATAGACCCTGAACATGGAATTTATTGCTGTAACCACTTAACTAGTTTTCCTTGCAAAGTATTAGCACACTCCACTGACTACTGACAAAAATTTCAATGTGTTTGATTTAACAAAGAAATGCTATGCATGTACAGTGCATACTGTATTAAACAACGTATGTACAGTTGGTAACTATGCAAAAATTGGGACAATATATCAGAACAACATATAAACTGCATATTAAACCATGCACATTTAATTTATACTGCCTGTATGAAATTATTAGCACATTTCCTTAGTTTCTACACAAAGCTTTTTTATAAAATGAAAGTAGTTAAAAAAAAAAACAGCTAAAAACAAACAAAAGCGGTCTTACCTTCCAGCAGGTCTCTGGCCAGACCAGGTTCTGCCCCCGTGGACCGAACAAAGTCTGACAGGACTGCGTCCATATCAAGAGTCATAGGATCATGTAGTGACGCTGCTCGCCCAGCAGCAGCAGCAGGAGCAGAATGTTGTCACTAAATGGAGCCCATCTAAAATAGAAGAGCAAATGACAGACATCTTACGGAAATGATCTACTATCGCGTTTCTTATCATAAACATACAACTAGGATTCTATGAGGACGGAATTATCTACGTTTCCCCAACAATGTAATTGTGTTACTGATAGAAAATGAAACAAGAGTCACAGGGAAGAAGCAAACAAAGACCAAATAATACAAAGAACAGGTTGTCACGTGGTATAAAAAATCGTTCATGTGAAGAACGTGACTGCCTGGTTTTTGTGTTTCATTTTCTTAATGTGGACTGTTATACAATGATAACCCAGTTATATAGCTATTGTTACAGGGAACTTGTCACATAGAACATGCTATCTGATCCGATGTTCGCAAGATATAGAGCAGGAAGAGCTGAGCAGTCGGATATATAGTTTTACTGTTAAAGATTTCGTATTAATTTAAAGGGGTTTTGCCACGATGTAATGCTGACGTGGGATCCTCCAAATGGGCATTTAATCACTTTTCTAATTATATGTGATTACAAAAAGTGAAGCCTGTGAGAGGTCCATCTTAGTTACCTGAAAGCTTTCATTGGACACCACTAGAGGAGCTGATAGGCTGTGCTTGTGAAACACTTCTTATCTGATGACAGGGAAAATTAATGAGCGTCAAGGGGCTGTGGAGAAAGTGCAGTGTATGAGCCTGTGTCTGTACTGTTGCAATGTCATTATTTTAGTTAAGTTTTGAGACGCTTCCTTATTCCTCACTCTCTGCTCAACCCCTCCCTCTCTCACCTGCAGCCTTCATGACTCAGTGTGATTTGTTGACATTCTCCCTGTGCTGATAAGGAGGTAAGTAACTTGTGTCCTGGCAAATCCCCTTTAAAGGGATGCGCGACCAAAAAACTTGAAAGGGGGCTTCAAGGTTATTACACACAGAGCAAAAGTAAAACAATAAGGCTGGATCCACACAGCATCGGACAAAAAACGTCCGATAGTCGACCGGTTTTTGTCCGATGCACGATTGCGGTTTGTCTCGCTTTGCACAAAAACCACGGTCGGTTTTAGCTTTTTTTTGGTCAGCCGTACAATTGAATGTATGAGAAACGGACGGAAAGATGCCAGGCACTGGCGGCTTTTACAGCATGTTCCTAAAACTGCTGGCACCAGAAAATGATTTGAAAAATAATTACCTGTGTAGACTACAGGTCGTTTTTTCTCCTAAAGTCTATGGGCAATCGTATTTTCGGCGGTTTTAGAATCCTAAAATCGCTGAAAATACAATCGCTTTTCTGTACTGTGTTGACATAGCCTAATCCTACATTTTAAACATGTATAATTGACATATCTGGTCACACTGCTGCCCCCCTATGTGCTCCTTCTCAGCAAATCAAGAGTGGGCTTGGCTTCAGCATCAGCTCATGTGAGTAGCGGACTACAGTTCCCATCATGCATTGTTGACATTCTCTCCTCCTGTATTGCCCTGGCTGCTGAAGAGCAAGCTTCTACCCTCCTGTGCACCTCATATGGTTTTCCCTCACTGCTGGGCCACTAAAATTAGTTCCTAAATACATCCCCTACTGCTTCATAGACACAGATCATCCTTATAGTGTAAGGACCGAGCATGCCTGACCAGAAGGCTGGAACTGAACTACAGGTCACATCCCTTGGCAACAAACTATAAACATCACATCGTAAACCAATAATCAGTCCGGAATTAAGTTAGAAACTGCTGTAATTATTTCATGACTGGATTAAAGTTTGGTATACCCCTTTAATTTACTGCCTATTCTGGGTTAAGGAGTCCAATGGGAAATCTAATCAGTGATCAACAGCCTTCCATGCAGAAGCGTGCATACCAAGATCCCGGGCAGTCACTGATAAGACCACCCACCCCCCTAGGCTGATAAGACCACCCATCCATTGGTATTTTTCTCACTACAAATATTAACTTTCAACATGGACAGGCAATTCAAGACTTTTTCTAAATACATTGGTCTATTGATTTTACTTTAGCAATGATACGAGATATTTTATGTGCTCTGATTGCACAAAGATTTCTATGGTTATCTGACCAAAACACTTATCTGATTAAAGCAGAGAGCAGGGAGTGATGTCAAAATGGACAGCCAGAGATCACTCCTTCACTCTGGAGCAAACTAATTAACTCTAACAAGATTAGCTTCTGTTAATACACAGGTGTCAAACTGCCGGCCCTCCAGCTGTTGGGAAACTACAACTCCCATTATGCATTTATAGTAACTAAAATGGTGGGCATGATGGGAGTTGTAGTTTCCCAACAGCTGGAGGGCCGGCAGTTTGACACCCCTGTGTTAATAGATAAGCAATTGTTTTCAGTCCTCATGGCACATGTACCTCTATTACTGAAGATTAGCTATCCTACACTTGTCAGTGCAAGGGTCCGTTTACACGGCAAGGACCAAATACCGGTCGGATTCGCCGATCGGGTTTTGGTCTTTTTTTGTCACGCAGGGGGACGGCTTTTGTCCGCGGTTTGCGGATTCAAGCCATCCTGCTTCCCACCCACATGTTCATGTTCCGCCCGAAAACCAGACGGGGACTGCAGTGGGGACTGCTGCACGGATTTTCTATTAATGTCAATGTAAAAGGCTGACAGTTGGTTTACAGACAGCTTTCAAATCCGAAAACTATATGGAAAAACCAATGGAAAACCAATGGAAAACCAGTGCGGTAGAGACTAGCCTAAAATTGCTTGTGAAATAGCATGATAAGAAAACCATCTTAACCAGAATAAACATTAAGTTAAATCAATGATTTTTCCAACTAAAACTATATATCAACCTTCTCAGCTCCTCCTGCTCGGTGACATGCTGCCCACAGATCTGACAGCATGTTTAATGTGACAGGGGCTTTCCCTAAAAGAGAATTATTGGTTCATGCGGTTCCCATTGTTGGAATTTTTTTTTGATAATGCTTAATGTTAGGAAACCTTTTACAACTATTTTTCCATTAGTCAAAAACAAAAGGAAGTAACTTTGCCGACAGTCTTTATTAACAATATCCCAGCATGCTATATTTACAGCTGCAAAGCACGGCATGTATTGTCATACGAGCTACAGACGGCAAATGCTGCGTGTAGACAGATCCTTCAGTCGTATCACATTTCAAATGCACCCTCATATTCCTTTACTAATGACCCCAACATAGTTAGTCACCTGGCAGCTCCCATGTGCTATATCTGTACTCCTAGGAACCCATTGATGAACTGCACAACGTGCTGCTAGCTATGTTCTGCATACACACACAGCTTTCTGTCTCACATTTACACACTGCTCTCTGCAACACACAACACTCTGGTAGTCTGGTTTTTTTCGGTGTCATCAGTGCAGCTAAATGGGTTTTTCTTATACTCTACTCACACAAATTAGGGATATTTGGGTTTTGGTTGAAATTTCAGGATGAACATGAAATTTTTTAAAATAGTTTTTAAATGAACTAAATATTTTATAAAAACGCTGAAAAAAATACAACTGGTCCCATAGACTTGTATAGTAAAAATGTTCTGTTGTCTCCACAGAATGTCTTTTTTCTGTACGTTTTATTTGCTGGTCGCTTTTTTTTAAACAATTTGCAAAAAAACGACTGAGCAGGGCAGAAAATTTACTATTTGGCTATGTTCACACGGCTTATTTGCGGGGCGTAATTACGCCGTGTGGACGGGGGGCCGGCACCTCCCCGGCCCATAGACTTTCATTACCAGCGGCGCGTATACGCCCTTGGTAATTCACATGTCACTTATCTCCCCCCTCGGCGTATTCGCCGAGCCGGTAGAGGAGACGTAATCCATAGTTCTCGATGAAAACTGTGGATTACCGTAATGACTGGGACGTATTCCAGCCGGAATTCGCGCACTACGGAGCTTAATTACGGACTGAAATACGTCCCATTTTAAGCCGTGTGAACATAGCCTTTGAGTCTATTTAAAACGCCAGACTTTTTGGGGTTTTTTTTGGGCAGAAATGCCCAGCAAATTTAATGCTGTGCATTTATGCGAGCAAAAAAACCCCAAAACCCCCCCCCCCCCCAAAAAAGGCGCCAAAATTTACTTTTTTTCAGCAGCTTTTGACAGGCAGTGGACAAAAAACTCAGTTTTATGAATGTTTTTAGGATCTGGTTTCCAGGTCGTTTTTGGTCCACTGCTGTGAAGACAGAAAGGCAAAGAAGTAGCTGTTCTTTTGGCTCCATCACACACTGACGACTGCTTCATTGTAAACAATGTCCTGCAGAACCAGATGATGAATGCCACGCAACTCCAGGCACGTTTAGGCCATGTTCACACGGCTTATTTCGCAACGGATTTGCGTCCGTATTTACGGCCGCAAATCTGTTGTGAAATCAGTTACAAACAAGTAACTGGCCGTTTTACATTGATTTTAATGGGAAATACGGCTCGTCGTTCAGACGACACTTATTTCCGTTCCGGATTGCTGCCGTGGATTGCAGCGGCAAAACGGCCAGAAAAACAATGTGCATGTGAATTATTTCCGGACGGATTCACCACCTATAATGAATGTGGATGGTGAATCCGTCGGGAAATCAGTTACAAATACGTGCCACACTTAGTGGTACTTATTTGAAACTGATTTTTCACCTGATTTCAGAACGTATTTACGATCGGCAATCCGATGTAAATCCGTTCTGAAATAAGCCGTGTGAACATAGCCTTAAAGGAGGCAAGCAAGTGTCACGTCAGACCATTCGTAATCATTTACATAACCGTGGTCTGCGATGGCGAGGTAATGTTGATCAATTGTAAGGTTTTGTCTTAGTCTCATGTTGTCAAAATGTGATCAGAATGATGAGGGGACCGTTTAAATCACTATTAAAACTGATCAACTAAATTTATCGGGCGTTTCATGGATAAAACACCTGCTGTGAATTTTGCTATTAAGCTCCTTGTTAGAGATCAGCAAGTGCCCCATACACCTCAATAGAAAATTTGTGCTGCAGTCTGCACAGCACGGATTTTCTGCTGTAGGATTTCTAAACTGCTGACCTTCCACTGGAAGATAGAACACGTTATTCCGACAGAGTCATTGCGGATTTTAGTACATTGAATGTACTAGGTAATCCGAAAACAGACTGCGTTTTTTTGTGCACCTCCGACGCATAAACCGCGATAAGGTGATATTGAAATGCCATCGGATTTTCAATGTCATTTTAACATTTGCAGCATCTCAGGCTTCATGAAGTTTTTGTAGCATTTTTTTTTGCCAGGAACGGTATTAGTACATGCGTTTCTTGATGAATTTCTTTTTCCTTCTGCATTGTTCCTCCTCACAATTCATGCGATCCATCACATGATCTGCAATAGGGAAAAATGTATTGAAGGAGGAGGATGTGGGGGGGTGGTGGGGGGGGGGGGGAGGTACACCTACAGAATGCTGCATTTTGAGAAATGTACCACTTGCAAAAAAAAAAAAACTTCACTTAGTGACAAAAATGCTGCAAAATACAAAAGCTGTGTATGTAGTGCTTTTCATATTTGTCTATTAACAGCTAAAAAAAAGCTTGAAAAATGCAAATGTTTTAGTAGTGTTTTTTTCATGTGAAAATACATTACATGTGTATATTAGAGTATTGCATAAATTTTAACTTCCCTTACATGTATGAATATAAACCACTATTATAGTGGATGGCACACAAAAGCCACACATTACATACACTACAGTTCTCCATCTCAGCAGACAGTGGCTGTCACTGGTGAAAACAAATCGGCTCTTTCCATGAGGAAAGGGGTGAGGTAAATGGTGATAATTCTTCTGAACAATTCTTATGACCAGCAATGTCCTACTGTGCCCAAAAACTGGGCAATTGATGGTAGTATTTACAATTAGGAAATCGGGTAGGGCCAGGATTTCTGCAGACATGGATACTTATGCCATATTTAATACTTTTACAGCAGCACAGATTGTGGGTGGCTTTAGAAAACGAAGCAGTTTTTCTTTCCCTTACCTTAGTTTACTTGTATTTGAAGTAACATTTCTAAAAGGTTCTAAAGGCATTTAAATGGGAATCGCACTGTTGATGTAATGGGTGAGAACAGCTCTGCTGTAATGACTACCTAAGTGTACTGCATTTATGTAAGGTTACAGAAAAAATAAAAGGTACAAAAATGGAGAGATTTCGTCCAAAGAAAGTAGGCAGAAATGTGAATCATATCTGCAGAGAATAACAGGAAATTATAGAGAGGTAAAAAAAAAAAAAAAAAAAAAAAAAAAAAATGGCTCAGGATAATAGTTTCTACATTCCTATATTTTTCCTTGTCGGTGGCATTCTTTGTGTAATTATTGTCTAAGTCTTTATTCACACCCCTTTTTCTCTTTGTTTGGCCAGTACTAGATGTATAAAAAAAAATAAAACGTATGACAGAAAAAACACATAGGTCTCCTTAATGCAGATGTGTCAAAAGGGTGTCTTCTTGGCATCTGTTTGACAGGTGATGTCAGATGCCTTGGTTTTTTAAAAGTACCAAGTGTAGGTTACTATTCTTTTACGCATACATAACAAAAAAAATGAATAATTTTTAAAATAGGTTAAATGGAACCATACTTTTAGACTATGTTCACACGGCTTAAAATGGGACGTATTTCAGTCCGTAATTCAGTCTGCACTGCGCGATTTACGGCTGGAATACGTCCCAGTCATTACGGTAATCCACAGATCTCAGAGAACTATGGATTGTCTCCTCTCCCTGCTTGGCGAATCTGCCGCAGGGGGTGGAGGGGGGGGGGGGAGGGGGGAAGATAAGTGACATGTCATTTACTAGCGGCGTATACGCGCCGCTAGTAATGATAGTCTATGGGCCGGCGAGGTGCCGGCCCCCCACTCCCGCTCCTGTCCCGCCCCTGTCCACACTGTGTAATTGCGGGGCCGTGTGAATATAGCCTAAGAGTATATGTTTGCACAGAATACAAATAACTGTTGTAACACAAACTGTAAAACAAAACAAAAAAAAACTAAAATGTGGCTTGGATTAAGATGAGGCTTGGGATGCCCACACCTAATACATTATTCCAGATACCGACCTGCAACAGGGGATGGACAAGGGGGACTGACTGAAGGACATCTGTTGTACCTCCTCATTAAAAACTGTTGAAAAGATAGTCACACAGTATGATCTATTCCATAAAGAAGTCCTTAAATACCTATGTATAAGGCATGGCTTGGATTCAATAAATTGATTAGCTCATTCCCCTAAATCCTCTTTTGAAGCTTTCTTCAGTAAATCATTTCAGATGAAAGGGGAAAGGTCTTTTACAAAGCTTTACTTCAAACACCTAGACTCCAGGAACCATGTATTAGAAAATGGGAAATCACTCTAGGGCCTTGCATAGACTCAGTGGAATCTTGTGTTTGCCATGCATGAGGATATCGAAGCGTTTTAAACATTTAAAATCATTCAGGAAATTATGATAGAGGTGGCATCTTACACCCTTGAAAAGATCTACCCTAATCATCCCTCTTCTTGTCGGAGAGGTCAATCCATTACTGGTTTCTTTATGCAAACATGGTGGGAATGCATCATCATCAAGCCCTTCTGGAACTCTATACATCTCCTTCTTAAGAATGTTATGGGTTATATGGAAGAATGGTTCCTGGCCCTAGACTTTTATCCTTTTGCATGGATCACTTGCCATAACCTGATGTTTTTGTGACACACATACTGTCAGTCGCTATATCTCATTGATTGCCAAGCATTGGAAGTCCTTGACAATTCCCTTTCTGATAGAGGTACAAAATTTACATCCAATATAACTTTAATGAAGAAACAAGCGGCAGGATATCTAAATTCCACAGGTTCAGAAAACTTGGGATAAAGGAGTAAAAAAAAAAAAAAAAAAAACAGAATAAGTAGTGATTGGACTGCACTTCCCTACCTCAACCAGCACTTCTGTAATGTACTTCCTATGGTTTTCATCCTTAGACATAAATGACTTTATTCTTCAAGTGGTCACATACTATTATTGCACTATGTTATCTGATTTCTACATGTATATTTTGTCTCTTGATACTCCGGACACTTGGCAACAGAATAGAAATATATATATATAATTTTATTCTTTTGCCAAGTTGTTTTGCCAAGTGTCCGGAGTATCAAGAGACAAAATATAATGTAGAATTCAGAAGCTAGTGCAATAATGTTGTGACCACAAGTAATTAATAAAAGGATAAAATAAAATCTTAAGGGTGTGGAAAAAATAAAAATTTAATTAAAAATTTTTTTAAAAAATTTTTATTTATATATATTAAAATTATATATATATATATATATAATAATAAAAAAAAAATTTTTTTCTAAAATCAGGAAAATAAAAATGACCGAGAAAAAATATATGATCAGTGTTCTGTTTTCATTACTAGAAAAAAAAAAATGAGGAATACTCTGGGAAAAACAAATACACTGTTATGCCTAGTGTAGTACAAGGGGGCACTGCATGATTCAAGAAAACACCAACTACAGAAACCCTATGTCACCCAAACAAATTTGCGGGGGTCAATGTGGGTTAAAAAAGAAAACAAAAACCAAAAAAAGTGTTTATCCCCCTTTTTTTCTTCGCCCAAAAATACTTCGCCAATCGCTGATGAAGAGGGACCACACAAATGAACAGAATGTTGTTATGCTGTACAAAGGGGTTTTTAGAATCTGGAAGTCCAAAGTAATAAACGTCCCCTTTTCAAGATGAGACACCAATAATTTTAATTACTCGTGTATCTATTAATCAGAAGATGATTATACCTAGGGGGGGTGTTACGCCGTTTTTAGATCAGACTTTGGATCCGTGTTGGATCCGAAAATTGGATCCAAAAATGATGCAGCAGTCGGATCCAAAACAGATCCGATTGCCCCCCTTAATTTTAAATAGGGGCTTGCTGTGTTTTTCGCCCAAGACTTGACATTTCAATTTTGGGGTGGACCCAAAAGAGGGGTGAGACACGCATGGCGATATCGGGGAACCCCCTTCATGTTTCTAATAAAAAGGGCATTGTAAAAATCATTCAGCAAAAAGATTAGAACCGCGATTCTTCGTTTTAAAAATGTATGCCCTTTTTTTCCATCCGTGGATGTAGGGGGTAAGGGGATCGCCCAAAACCCTTTGGGCATCACATATTGCCCCTTTTTCACGGTAACTTAATTTTCTGTTTCGTCTTAAAAGTAAAAGGGGGGTCTACATTACGACGCATTTTTCCCCTTTAAATAAAAATAACAACTAAAAGCTTTCACTGTGGGATTACATTTAAATAATAAAATTTATTATATACAAAGTGGTTAATTAAATTCAAGCATACCCCAAATCTAATAAGAATAGCCCCTTTTTTTCCATTTTAAGAAAAAAATCTGTATAAAGGGGAATCAAAATTGTTCATCCTGGAATTTTGTGGATTTCCTTGTTGGCAAACAATTTCTTTGAGTTTGCAATGTATTCTATCTGCAGACGCGTGGTGTCCCTATGGGAGCCACAAACGCCTCCACCCTTTTAGCTAACCTGGTGATGGCGTGTGGGAGCACTATACATCACAATGTTGCAAATCTCTTTTTGGATTGTGTGGTCTGGTATGGGCGCTACATCGACGACCTCCTCATAGAAATGGGGTCGCGATGTGGCGCCCCATACCGGACTTTATTTCTTATGTCAATCACAATACTGCCAACTTAAGGTTTACCCACACAGTACAGAGGAAAAGATTTCCTTCTTAGATGTGGAATTGATAGTAAAAGACACTAAAATCATCACCACATTATACCGAAAACCCACCAGGGGGTAACACTATATTACGCGCAGACAGTTGTCACCCAATACCCCACAAAGTATGCAATACCACTGGGGGAATACAGTAGAGCCGGAGAGAAATTGCAGGGAAAAAGCAGAGTATAACAAACAGATACAAATCAGACAGTAGACTGGAAAAAAGAGGTTATACAAATAAGATAATGCAGGAAGCCAAAAAGAAATGAAAAGGGAAGATAAGGGAAAAACCCTGTTTAAAGGGAAAAAAAACAAAAAAAAACAAAGAAAAAAAAGAAAGGAATTGTTTTCTCAACAAAATATAGCCAGGAATTTAAGGATATTTAAAAAGATATTTTATAAAAACTTAAATATATTAAGAGAAGTTCCCATTCTGGCAAATATTATAGATGAGGGAGTCCATATGGTAGCTAAAAGGAGCAAAACCATAGCAGATGAGGTGATGAGAAGCAAATTTACAGATAAGAAACAAATAGAAACTTGGATGAATTTAAAAGGCTTCTTTCATGCAACAAAAAAAAGATGCAATGTATGCAAACTGAGCATTAAAAAGGAAAGTTTTATGGGAACCAAACAAAAACAAAACATACAAAATAAAAGATTTTATAAATTGTGACACAAATCACCCTTATTTATGTGTACAATGCATAGCCTGTTAATATTCTCTATGTAGGGAAACACAATCCGAAAAGAAAAACACGCATTGCAGAACATATAACCAATATAAGAAAGGGAAAAGCACTTACTCAGGGGTCACCAAACATTTCTGTAAATGCCATGAAAATTCATTTACAGATTTTCGTGGTATGGAAAAGAAAAGGTAGAATGCCCCGTAAATGGAAGTGGCTGGAAACACAATGTGCGTCTGCGCGAAGCTGCCTGGATATATGAACTAGAAACACGGTTCCCTTTGGAAATGAACTATAGGAAACGATTTAGCCTATATTTACTAATGTATTCTGATTCATATTCTCTTTTTTAACTCATCACATTGTATATAATAAAATTTTAATTATTTCAATGTAATACACAGTGTAGGCTTTTAGCTCTGTTATTTTTTTGAAGGGGAAATGACGTCGTAATGCGAGTACCGCCCCTTTTAGCTATTTAAGACGAACCCCCAAAAAAAATGTAAGCATCACCGTGAACAAGGGCAATATTGAATGCCGAAACGCGTTGGTCGATCCCCTGTACCCCCTAAAATCCACGGGTGGAAAATAAAGGCATACATTTTTAAAACACAGAAGAATCGCTGGTTCTAATCTTCTTTTTGCTGAAGTATTTGTCTAGCAGGATTTCTGGGAACCTGTGAAAACCGTGGGATCACTGCTGTGAATTTCAGCCAGGCAAAGAAGCAGGTGCAAAGGATTCCACATTATGGTGAGCAGCGTTCATTTGTATATGAGAGACTGCATTGTAAATCACATTTCATTTGTTAGATGTGTGTGTGGGTCCGTTTGGGGTCTGACAAACTGATCCAAACCCGTATCTAAAAGCGTATGTTCACACGGACGCAACACGCCGTGTGAACATACCCTAAGAGTTAAATGGATCATCCGTGTGGGTTTCTTTTAAAAAAATAAATAAAAAAAAATAAAAAATGTATTCTGGTGTTGCAGTACTAAAATAAAAAAGCTGATATTCACCTCTGTTCCAGTAATGCCGCTATCTGCCGTTTCCCTGGGTCGTGAGTACATTTAGGGTATGTTCACACGACGTCTTGACTTGCAATTCTTTGAAAGACGGACCCGAAAGGCACGAGAGATCGCTGCTGTGTGTTCCTCATTGAGGGCAGTGAAAGTCACTGCTAATTGTTATATACGGCTCTGGGTCCGTTCTGTCGGTCCCAGAGACGCATCTGTAGCCACCAATTGGCTATAGAGGTCCTGTGCATTGCCTGATTTTACCGTTCTTAAGTCAAGGGCTCCTAATGGTCATGGGAGGCAATAACTGTGACCGCTGCAGCTGATGGTATTGCGATAACCAGGAACAAGTAGTAAGCAAAAAACCAAGGAGACAGCAGACCATGGCATCACTGGAACAGAGGTGAGGGTTATTTTTTTTTTTATTTAGAGACGCAGCACCAGCATGAAAGTATTAAAAAACAAATGGACAGCTCCTTTAAAAATTACAAACAAGTTTCTAGACTTTTTTTTCTAGCATTCCCTTTTATTAATCCATTATAAGCAAAAATAAGAAAAAGTAACCATACTGTGTACAATCTGTACATATCTGTACATATGGTTACCGCCTCCCGATGTCAGCACTAACAGACCTCATGGTCTCTGCATCTCACATGTGGAGCATACACATTTCTGTTGAGGGCAACCCTTATAAAGGCTGTCCCACTTCTACAGGATCACCCACATCATCGTATATTACTACAACTAATTACTTTTACTAATACTCTTGTGTGAGCAAGTATAAAACATAAGCCACAAAAACATACAGTGTTATAATAACCATGAGAACAAAGTAATTATCTAATGATGCAAACACAACGGTTTGCGAAGACTCGGTCATACCAAAAGTTAAACATGGAAGCGGACAATACAATATACAATTCATACATAAATCGGAGAACAGAGAATTATTTATCAATGAAAACCCATGGAAAGGGGAGGAAAATAAAAAACCACGGTACTCCCAAAAAAAGCGCAAATTGTCGCTTAAAAAAGGACATCTTAAAACAAAAAAGATCTAAAAGGAGTTTTGGGGAAGTCTGGTTTCCTTCTCTAAATAGCTAGCTTCTATTAGAAAGGAGATGCACAGTGTGCCAATGGTTACTGCTTACCGTGGGCTGCCTGTACCATGCTGCTTCTGCTCAGAAGAGCAACAAACCCTGCTCTGTGTGACAATGACTCATTGGCGACTCAGAGAAAAGCTGAAGGGATCTCAGATATAGCTTCTATTATGCAAATACACACTTGTTTTTCAGCATTACTCGGAAAATTGACTTTTTTGCCATTTTTTAAATTTTTAGCAGTTCTGCTTCATTTCTGCGGTTCATAGAAGTGATGTCCATGTTTTCAGGATTAAGATTTCTTTTGGTATTAGTCAATTAAGGTCATTATTCGTTAATTTATCCTGCTCTCACTAACAAAAAATAAAACAATACCAAATCACTCTATATCAGTGATCACATTGCAGGGGAAAACTAGAAATTTTTGACAGAATCTCCAACACATTGCACGATTGTTCATGGACTTTATATTTACAAAATTGGACATTATATGAAGCTAAAAGAACCGGGGGGTGATGGTAAATGGAGCTTAGGAGGCATTTATAACAATTAGAGCGGGAGCATTTTATAGGCTTACTAATTGTATTACATTGATTTGATCCTGAGAGACTAAATACTACATGTTCTGCTTGCAAAGTATTTTTGAGCCTTCTGGAAAATGTGACAATCACAGTCACTGTAACCTTTTTTTTACGCACTTTTTACACGTGAAATTTTTTTTCATTTTTTAAGGTGAAAAAAAAACCAACGAAAAAACCAAAAAAAAATTTGCAGATCCGAATGCAAGACACATTAGGGAATTCACAGGGCTTATTTGGGGCGCATTTGCCATGTATTGCAAGCATACTGCACTCAATACAACTAAATGCCCCCAATCTTAGGGTAACTAAGTCTCAAGAACTATGGATTACCCTTCCCCCCCCGCCGTGCAATACATCGTATTGACGAGGGGGAGAAATTTTACATGAATTATTTGGGGCTTTTTTCGCCTGCGAGTAAAAAACAGTTATGGGGCCAGTGGGCTGCCGGCCCCCCTACGTCGTGGGAGTACGCACCGATCAGCGCGACTCCCGAAGTCCGGGTGTAATTGCAGGGCGTACTGTACGCCCCGCATTTACACCGTGTGAACATACCCTTACACGTCACCAATGCCAGAAGAGTTTTTCAGACAGTGGTTGATGCATTTTTTTTTAGCTGTTATGTGTGAACTTGGGCTTAAAATGAGCCTGTTAACAGCTTTGAACACCAAAATCGCGATTGTTCATACAGAGAAACAAAAAAAAGATCCCAAACTTTCCGTAGTTTTTGGGTTTTTTAAACATAAAGAACCTTTTTGATAGCTCTGCTGTCCCATTTTGCACGTGCCCAGAAGGTTGGACTTTCATGCTGACAGGAGTTGTCCAGTAAACAAAAAATAAGTAACTTCCAACGGCACTGTTGACCCCCTCCCCCCCACAACATGTAATAAAAAACACCCACAAAAAACCAGCACGGCTTTTTGGCCGAACAGGGGGGGCACCCCTGTTGACAGGTCGCAGTGGTCGAGTGCTATGGTCTTACATCACTTCACTTTCAGACGGTGATCTAAAGGAGTGGCACATGGCCGCAGCAGCTAACCAGGGGTGAAATCATGTTCCACTGGAGTCAGGAAGTAAACAGAAGATCCGGGCAAGACGCCACAGAGCCAGCATGGAAGGAGCAAACAAAGGCAGTATGTGGGGTTCTTTGGGGGAAAGGGGGTCGAGGGGAGTGGGGGGGTGGGGCAGCAGTACCTTAATTCTTTACATTTTAATATACCATTTAACCTTAGTGCCAGCAGCTTTCTGTATTGAGCCAACAGCTTTCTGTAACACCAGACATAAACCCTCTATGAATGCTGTGGCAGAACTAGAAGTGAGCAGGTTATTTAAAATCAAACCAATGAAAGTGAATTAAACCCGCTTTAAACATAAGGGGGCATTTATTTTTTTTTCCCTAATTTAATTTTGGGGATCATTAATTCACATTGGGAATTAAAACTTTCTCACATATAACCAAAAAAAAAAATTCAGCCATTTTTTTTCAAAATTTATGTAAAATTAACAATACAAAAACTTTGGAACACTGTACATCAGGGAAGATGGAGGCCAACAAAAAAGCTACCGGCAGGAAGTAAAAAAAAAAAATAATAATTTACCAACTTTTCTTCTGGGAAGCTTCTTGTTACCTCAGCTGGGATCCATTTGTGTTTTGGTAAAAACAATCTGGACCATGTAATTTAAAGTCATCTTGTTTGATCTTAAAATGTTCTAAATCAAAAAAACAATGCTACTTATCATTGTTCTTCAAAGTATCCTTACATTCTGGTGTACAACAGAAACTGACTTTTTTTTTTTGTGATCAGCTAATTGCTGTACTACTAATACTACTTTGTATTGTCGGACAAGATGTACTTCTTAATGGTACCAGTGACTGTAACATATAACATACTGGGAAAACCCAGAAAAAAACTAAAAATAACGTGAAAAACTTTCACACTTGCACCATGTTTGAGCAGAGTTTGCTTATAGATCGTTATTTTTGGTATAATGTGTTAACTGTACAAGTGCAGGTTGGCATGATTCAGCAATATCGATCTGTAGGGTTTCCGTTATGTTTTAATACAGTTAAAAAATACATTCTCTATTTCTTACATTTGCGCTGCAGCACCATTGGACCTGAGTGAGGGTGCATTTTTTTCAGGCTGAAGTTATTGGTACTATTTTGTGATAGATGTGACTTTTTGATAACTTTTTATACCACGTTTTAGGGGACAAAATGACCCAAAAAAAACAAATTTTTTTTTTAGAAAATATTTTTTTTTTTCTACAGCATTCATTTAAACTAAATGTTTATATTTAATGATTGGACTTTTTTCAGACCTAAACCATTAATGTGAAACTTATTTGTTTTATTTGTAAAATGCCATAAAGGGAGCGGATTTGAATTTTTAATATTTTTTTTTTTATACTTTTAATTTTTTTATTTTATTTAACTTGGATTCCCTCTAGAGTACTTGACTAGTAAGGGGCTCGATCTATACACCATTCTGTATTATATAAACAATGCTATAGCCACAGTGTCTATAGGGTTAAACAGCAGGGAACGCAGTGGGCTATTTTCTGCTTAGTGGTGGGTGTCAGGGGCAATTAGCACGTGTCAGCTGTAAAATTGGTCTGGTACCACTCTATAATGGAGAGTCCAAACACAACCTCCAACGCAGATGTGAACCAAACAGGGAATACTGTTACTGTTCCCCAAAAGCCTTAAAAAACCCAGAGGTGGAGGACAGAAATAGTGAAGCACACTGACCTTTTACATCAGCAAGGACCAACACATGCATGCACTAGGGGACAGTTAGGGTATGTTCACACGGCATGTTTTCGTCCATGTTACATACGCTTGTTAGCTGCGATGAGTCTGTCAGTCCCCAAACTGACCCAAACATGCAGCTAACAAATGGCAATGTGATTTTACATTGCTTTTAATATGAGACACTCATCGGCGTGCACACAAGTGATCGCTGATGTGTGTCTCACTGCGTCTTTCGGATCTGTTCCAAGAATTGACATGTCAATTCTTGGTCCGAAAGACGCAGCAGGAGCCCAATTTAAAATGATAGGGTGCAATCCTGCTGCATCTAAACACGCAGCTGCATGTTTGGGTACGTGTTGGATAGGTTTCACATGTGATTGCTGCAGTGATTTTGGATCCAATTTTCAGATTCAACACGGATCCAAAAACTGTGTGTGAACATACCATTAGGAGGACATAACCAGCAGGAGACACTTGCAGGTGTGGGCAGAAAGATCAAGAACCCTCCCAGAGTGCACCATGAAAAGGAAACCAGAATTTTTTTGCATTTACAGACACCAGCGAGAGCAGGCTCGTGACATGAAGGTCCTCAAAGCAAGTAATTATTTCCAGTGAAAGGAATTAAAAGGGGATAAGGTTAAATATTAACATAGTAAGAAGTATATATTATTGGTAGTGTAAAACTATTTGTCAAAGTAATCACTGAATAGCTAGAGAAATCAACAAGTGCAAACCCTAAGTGTTCAAAAACCCATATACAGTAACATCGCAATAGTTATCCGTCTCATGCGTCCTTATGTTGTCTTCTATGTCAGAGGGTGTCAAACCTGGCCTCGTAGGCCATTTCTGACCTACAGCGTAATTATATTTGGCCTGCGAGTCATGACCAGGCAGTGTACAGGGGAGAAGAGGAAGGAGTCATTACACTATTCTCATTCAGCTCCTACCCCATGCATAGAGTTGAGAAGGGACCACATGGCAGGAAAGACAACTGATAAGAGGAGCTCACAGCATCTTCTCAGCCCCAGCATCTCTGCAGACAGTAGGGTACTCCAAAGGGAGATGCCGTGCCATGCAGCAGATAAGAAGCACTATGTAAATCAGGGCATAAGGAGAAAACACTTGAGGGAAATTATAGGGTTCTGTCATGCTGCAGCAACACAGAAGGGGATGAAAAGCAGGACATCTGTCATCTCCAACATAAAGCACATACAACTGAACAGTGTCTATAAACCATCAGTCTCAGTGGCAGATGCAGTCCTAAAGACTACTAACCAGTTGGTGATCCGGCAATAAAAAAAAGTCATCAATTGTAGACTTTTTTTCAATAAATGTCAATGTTGGCCTCCAAATTTGTCAAAGTCATTAATTGTGGCCCACTGTGTATTTGAGTTTGAGACCCCTTTTCTATGTGTTTTATTAGCAATAAGGGGAACTGCACTGTAAACCTCTCTGACAACTCCCAGATGTCATGAAGAAAACAGTTATCCTGTGCACAAGAGCGATGGGATGGTCATATTTGATAACCTTTAAAAACATTTAGTGGCAGTGTGGATTGGATGACGTTTCTCTGAGTGTTATCAGGAGGACCAAATAAGTGTGAAAAAAGTTGGAACTCCCAGTGTAGAAAAAGAATAACCCATTATCCTTTCATGTATTGCCCTGTGAGTCTAGTCTAATCTTTACCTAGGCCTGTCTGGAGAACAATAGAGCAATCATTCTACCATTACCTACTATTCGTGATGAAACCACATGTAGTTAAGCATTTGGTGCAGCACCTACAGTAAAGTGAGATTAGTCTGCCCTGCCATCCAGGAGTTCTCTCTATTATCACAACTAGGTAAAGATTACATAAGCAATTTTTACTTGCATAGGACTGCCAAAACAAAAAATAAAATGTAAAAATTAGAAGAAAAAAGAAAAAAAACCCTTTCTGATGGAAGTGTCCCAATAAGCTATGGAACAAATCAGCACTCTTCTGCCTGCTGTACTTGTTCTCTCAGGGTTTGCAAATCTTGGCATATACATTGATTTTTACCACTTCAATCTTTAAACTTGAAAAGGTTTAGCATAAGGTTATAGATAATACTTGTTCCTTTTCTCGTTTCAGGATGAGTTTTCCTGAAATATCTTCAGTAAGAGGATCAAGCAGATAGCATATCTTCTACTTTGTATTATATATTGTGATGAAGGCATATGGAGGCTGTCCTCTCAGAGTATATTCTTCTGTTCGGTAAATGTCTATCTCAGAACCTCTGTTTAAATCTAACCAGTCATGTTGGCTTCCAATGCCTCCCCCACCAATCTCCTCTAGTTTACAAATATAAATCAAATACCGACACTGACCAAAGAGAATGGGTCCAAAGATGGGATAGAAATATGGTTAAAGGGCTCAAGCACAAAACTTATCAGGAAAGACTTAAAAGGATTGTCTACCTCATAAAAAAGTTATTTAAATACCTTGCAGGCCAACTAAGATAGTAAAAAGTTATACACCTCTTTCTCTGGTCCCCGATCCCAGTTGCGTCTCCACTGGTCTTCTGTGGACATGTCGTCACTTCGGAACGGAGACGTCAACTCTGTGGCTATTGAATACCTGCAGCGGCTACATGTCCCTAACTTGCATCACTGTTTGTTGCTGCTCACTTCTGAAGGGTGATGCAAGTTAGGGTATGTTCACACGGCGTTTTTGGATGAGGTTTTCGGAACGTTTCCTTGCCCAAAACGCTTCTAAAACGTCCCCATTTCATTTAATTGATTCCTATGTAAAACCTCGTTGTAGTTCACACACGACGAGGTTTTTACACGCTTCTTTGGAAGCAATGAAAAAGAAGTGTCATGTCAATTCTTGAAGCATGTTGTAGGCGCGGTTTAGGCACGGTTTTCGGCGCGGTTTTTGTCCTGGCTATTCACTTGTATGGGTGAAAACCTCGTCGAAAACCTGATCCAAAACCTGATCAAAGCCTAGTCAAAAACTTCGTCTGAAGAAGCGTGTTTCAGGCGAGGTTTTGATGTGGTTTGGTCGAGGTTTTGGGCGAGGAAACGCTCCGAAAACCTCGTCCAAAAACGCCGTGTGAACATGCCCTTAGGAGCATGCGACCACTGTAGTCAGTCAACAGCCACAGAGGTGACATCCCTAGTCGGAAGCAATGGCATGTCAACACAACTACCATATATCCAGTTTCCAACCAGTAGCTCCAACAGGCAGAGCAAAGCCTGCAGTAACAAAAAGGAGTAGATACTTCTGTTGGCTTCACATGTTGTAGCTATAATCTGGCCTGTAAACCACCATGCTTTAACATGCAGATTTTGCTGCTGATTATACCCACAGAGCATTCCTTTAGGAGCAGCCATGGTCTACTATCCCTTATGGACATTAGTTGTTGCTGTGGTCGATCGTGTCGATAGTAGTGACCTAGAGATCACCAGCAATTAAGACCAAATCCATGTACAAGAGTAAAAGGGTGAAAACTTGGACTCCGCTCTTTGGCATTGCTCAAGGTCAAATCCCGGGTGCAACTCGAAGGCCCACTGTCTGTGACAGACCAACTGGGGCATCAGCACAGGCTTTATTTAGTTCATGGCTTATCTATGTTTGACACGTTAGTAGTGCTTAGTTTTCCTTTTGAACATTTCCATAACATACTATTCAACAAGCCCTGATAAAATTAATGTAAATTAAGGTAGTAAAAAAAACCCTAATATAGTGCTGAATACTCATTATTTTACAGTGATCGGTATAAAGACACACTATAAGATCTGGTGACTGATGCCTTAGGGTATATTCACACGGCATAACTGCGGGGCGTAATTACACCCCGCAATTACGCCGGGACTTCAGGAGCTCGCGCCGACTCCCGCGGGGCCGGCAGCCCGCCAGCCCCATAGACGTTCATTACTAGCGGCGAATACGCGCCGCTAGTAATTGACATGTCACTTATCTCCCCGCCGCGGCATATTGTGCGAGCGGGGAGAAGAGACGTAATCCATAATTCTCTAGAACGTATCTCGCCCTGTATTCAGCGCAGTACGCCGAAAATACGGGCCGAAATATGTCCCAATTTAAACCGTGTGAACATGGCCATATAAAGAGTTTCACAGTTTTGAATCTTTCACAACTTGTGAAAATTGTAAACAACATTTTCATTTTTTTTTACAAAAAATTCAAAGTCTTAACTAATAATAACTCATTGCTTTAGGAGGACAGATGACTAATTATTTCACAGTGATTATTGGTTGTGTTATAACTTAGGAGGAATAAAAGAAGTCCAGGTTTTCTATGCTTAAACATGAAAGAGAAAGCAAAGAAAAAAATAAACATTTACAGCAGGAATAAAAAGCTCAGTTGAATAAAGCCCTTTAAATGCAAAGGCAAGGTCCACTTTAAATTGCTATGCAACACAAGCATCAGGAGCATACAAATAGAACACAATCTCTTCTATTTCTATCTGTGCACAGATAGAAATAGTTATAAGCTGAACGTTTACATTTATTTTTTGAATTATTGATTGATGGTTAACTCTTAGTTCACAGGGCTTATTGCTGACGTAATTGCGGGACGGATTTCGCCCTGCAATTACGCCGGCTGCCGTGCAGCGGGGGCCGGCAGCTCGCCGGCCCCATAGACAATCATTATTCACGCCATAAATAATTGACATGTCATTTTCTCCCCGCTCGGCGAATGAGGAGAGACGGAATCCACAGTGCTCTATGAGAACTGTCGATTACCGTAATGGCTGGGATGGATTCCAGCCGTATTGCAGCGCAGTACGGTGCACAATACGGCTGCAATCCGTGCCCAAAATAAGCTGTGTGAACAGGCCATTATGGTAAGTTCACACAGTTTAATTCTGGGGCATACTGTACGCCCTGCAATTATGCCGGATGGTCGCGGAGTCGCACTGATCGGCATGTATTACTTGAGGCGCGAAAGCACCGCGAATAAATGACATGTCAATTATCTCCCCACTCGTACAATACGATCGTTTTGTACGAGTGGTGAGAGGAGGCGTAATCCATAGTTCTCTATGAGAAATGTGGATTACCGTAATGATTGGGGCATTTCGCCACGTATTTTGCGGCGTACTGTGCTCTAACACAAGCGGAATGCGCTCCAAAATAAGCCATGTGAACTTACCCTTAGAGTATGTTCGCACTGCGTATCTGGGTTGTATAGTGCAGTGTACAGTACGTGGTGCTATACGCCGTGTGTTTTAGAAGTACACGCTGGTCAACACGTACTTCTAAAATGCTCTGTGTCGGCTGCCATAGACAGTCACTTTCTGTGCTGGGAAGAATAGATTAGAATACTCTTTAATGACTGTGCTAGCTTAGGTTTGCTAGTCTATCAAAGTGATGTCATATTACTTTATGATCAACAAGGTCTGATCTGTGGATCCCTCAATGATCTCAGCTTTTCCTGCAGAGGGGAACTGCTGAATAGTTTTGTTCAGGTGAATGGGGCTACACTATACTTCCCTGTAGAACTTAATGGCTGGGAGCATAGTTCTGCAGGTAAAAACAGTAAAGAGGCCTTCAATTTTAGAAATGGTGGGAGCCCCGGACATCAGACCAATACTGGTATTAAAGGGGTGGCATATCCTAGCAAGATGGGGATACTCTTTTAAAAAACGTATATAAATTATTTGATCAGGGACCACTTACTCTGCCGCAGGCCCGGACAGCACATCTGTGTGCAGACCCACCCCATCTTTCCAACTGAAAGAAAACGGACTACTCCTGTGCACCAGAGGGAACGCCTCTGGCTTACAAAAGTAAGCGCAGCAGGCGGTGTGATACAGCGATGTTATCACACCTTCTCCTAGGTCAAAAGCCAAAAGTCTAAGGCTTAGATGAGGTCAAGCTGCTCACACCAGGCAGAAGCTACCTATATACCTACAGGGGGAGCATATCCCTATCTACGGGGAGGGGTGGGCATATACATATCTACCTACAGGAAGCGTTTACCAACCTACAGGGGATCTATAAACACACCTACAGGGAGTCTATGTATGTAGCTAACGGGGGTTTATATACCTACCTACTTAATGGGGGGTGCAATATTGCTACCTACCTATTTAATGGAGGTCCTATATAGCTACCTACCTTCTAGATGGTCTGTATACCTTTGTACCTAATGAGAGGCCTATCTACCTACCTTCCTAATTGGGGTATAACTATATAAAGGGTGCTACACTTATCTGCCTACCTATTTTGTGGGTGTGCCTACCTACTATATGGGGACACAAAACTAAAGCTGGGCACACAAATGGGAGTCCCATAGCCATCTTTGAATGCTCTCACTGTTAGAGGCACAAGGCAGTCATAATTACCATTTGAGGCACTATGCGATGGGGAGTTTGTACAGACGTAGGAATTGGTAGGGAAGTGCTGGAAAAGTGCGGAGTCTAAGGGCCACATGTATGAACCTGTTTAGGTCTAAAACTCACTTTTTTGCCCATAGGTTACTATTGGCAAAATATGAGTTTTAGACCTAAACAGTTTCATACATGTGACCTTAAGATGTTTGTGTGTTAAATTCTGCAGAGACAAGTCATAGCCAGGAGAAGTCATCAGGACGGTCCAAGTAGCATGGAGAAAAAGTAAAAAAGAACGAACAACTCCCATCAGAGAAGATCTCTCCCATGAGTCCATGGATGTCAGTGGTTATTTTGCTTGTGTGTTGGATCAGTGCTGTATTCACTGTCAAGTGATGGCAACCTGAGCTGGTGTCTGACCACTCTGCGGTCTCTATAGGGCAGTATTGTAGGTTATATCGGCACCTGTATATTGACATCGTACACTTGTTCCCAATTGTAAAAGTAAACGCACAACTGTCCCTGACCCTGTGATAAGAGGTTTCTCTGTGCCACTTACTTTCTTGCTTGTGTTTATAGTGTTTATTCTAGGCCTCATGTATACTATTGATGCTAATAACCAATTTATTTTCCAACTTGCCTAAGAAAACTGAAAGCTCGAGCTATGCACTTATTTTACATGAGATCCTACATGTCTTACCACAATATTAAAGCCATTACCTCTTTGACAGCATTTTGTCAAAGTAAAAGAACTTCCTAAGAGGAAGAGTTCGCTCTATTTCCCACAATGTCATGAGGATGCCATGTGCGTATCATGATCTCAATGTAGCAGTGCCGCTCCTTTTTATACCAAACCCAGCAGGTGCAGAAGGAACATAATTATAACTAAAGAATGAATAGACATGTAAAATGGGAAGTGAAGAAAATTGATGTGTGATCAGGTGACACATACATTCAGGTCTATAACTTCAAAATGGGATCACATCTACTTATGTCTATGTACAGAGTAGCTGCTATGGGCAAGGGTGTACCTAGAGAAGTCCACCTCCACCTTGACAGCGCCTCCACCGGCCACAAACATTTACCAGTACCTCTTAAGAATAGTCATGTAGTTACTAGATAATACATTTAATGAATTCCTCACCATACATATCACCATCATACTGCTACTAAACAAATCTCACAATACCAAGACCAACATTACCAATAACACTACTACATAAGGACCTACTTGCACGTGTGCCACCACTAGAGTCCATTCCCTCTCATGTGAACAGAAGATGACCAGCCTAGGCCAAAACGTTGCACGTACATCTGGACTTACAACATTGCCTTTTGCAGCATTTCACTTGATTGTTGCACCATGGGGGGTTACTATACCTTCTAATCTATGTGTTTGCTATAAATAAGTAAAATACATTTTATGAATTCAAGACTTGTGTGCCATGGAATTACTGAAGCCTTAGACGGGAACAAAAATTCTCCAAAATGGCCCACATTTAAAAAAAAAAAAAAAAAAACCCTGTTCCTACTTGCATATAAACTCAGTTTAAGATCAATCCTATCTTGTTCATAAAGAACGTATCCAAATTTAATGTGCTTGGCACAAGAAGGCCTAACAGTATGGCACTATTGTTCACAACTATCAAACAAAATGCTTTAGAAATATGGTATAAAGTATAATAATAATAAAAATCTTTATTTATATAGCGCCAACATATTCCGCAGCACTTTAAAATTTTTGAGGGTGTGGGTACAGACAAAAAATACTTTGCACAAGAAAACTACTTACAGTGAGACACAAGGTGAAGGGCCCGCTCGCAAGACTTACAACTATTAGGGGAATGGGGGGACAAGGTAAGAATGCTAATTTACAAGGGCCCCACCAGTGACATAAAATGGGGTTTGTTAACATAAATTTGGATGAACCGCCCCCAAAACAGTACATCTATATACAGTTAATGCCAAAAAATAGATGATGCCGGGGATGTGGGGGGAGGGAGGGTGTTTTAGCTTTGGGGGGTTCTGGTAGGCCAGAGTGAGAAGAGATTCCAGGCCCTTTTAAAGCATGAGAGTTCCGAGTGTCCCTAATCCCCGGGGAGCAGCCCCCAAGAACGGGTGCCACACGGTAAGTCTTGGGAAAGGGGAAATGGGGGTTCGGAAATTGATATGTAACCTATATCATCAGCAGACGAGAAGTGGGTAGGTGGTAACAGAGATGGGGGAGATGAGTAGGGAGGGCCGTTGGGAGCTTTATGATGATTGAGATTTATATTGTATCCTGTACGGGATGGGCAACCAGGGGCAGTACTGAAAACAGGTAAGGCACAGTAAAGCGGCTGAAAAGAAAACAAGCCTGGTTTCTGCATTCGGGACAGTTTGGGAGAGGGGGAATTTGCACAGGGGGAGACCAAAGAAAAGGATTACGTTCAAACGAAAATGAATAAGACAAAAATGAGAGTTAGAGTTTTTTTTTTCCACTGAGAAAAGACGGATTCGGAATTTTCGAGGGGGCGGGTGACAGGAGGGGGGCAAGGGATTGGATATGGGGGTGAAAGACAGATGGGAAATCTAGTATAACCCCAGGCAGCGGGCCTGCCCCTAGGAGTTAGTGGGCCACACACTGAGACAAAAAGGGGCGGGGTAAGGTCTGTTAGAGATGGGGGATGACTAGAAGTTCTTTTTATGAGGTTTATTTAAGATACAGGAACTGATGTCAAGAGGGGCAACGGGCAGCCCTTTTTTTTTTTGTAGCAGAGCGGGATGATGTCTCGGGGGAGGTTGTATAACGGGTTCACAGCGTAGAGATGGTACGGGAACCAAAAACTGCTGAGGTTTTTTGCCCCAATGGGGCTGTATAATTAAGAGAGGGGACCATAAGGACCTGAGGAACCCCGCAGCAAGGAAGAGGAAGGAGGTAAACCTGCAAATGAGACACGAAGGGCGGTTAAAAGGTAAGATGAGAACCAAGAGAGTGGGGTGTCCTGGGGGCCAATGGTGCTGAGCATCTGAGGAGAAGTTGGGGACAACTTGTCAAACGCTGCAGAAGATTCAGAAAGCAAAAATGATGGTTGCCCTGAGATTTAGCTGTTAGGAGACATTGGAGACTTTAGTTAGACAGTTTCCGTGGATTAGGGTCTGAAACCGTTTGCAGAGGGCAAAAGAGAGTTAGGGGAAGTAGGGGGGAATGGGTGAATAACCAAGGCTTTCCGGGATTTGGAGAGAAGGGCAGGTTAAGACGGTCGGTATTTACAGCGCAGGAGGGGGTCCAAGGGGTTTTTTCAAAAGGAGTTATAACAGCATTTTTAAAAAGGAAAGTGGGAAGATCCCAGTGAAGAGAGGGTTACAGATAGCTTTTAGTGAAGATGAAGTTTAAAATAGACACAAGGTGGGGGGGAAGGGGGGTCACTAGGCAGGTGGGGGGGCGCAGACGCAAAACCGGGACACTTCTTCTTCTTCGTCGGGAAAAGCTAGAGTGGGCTGGGGGAGGCGGGAGGGACCAGATGGCTGCTGGGAGGACCAATTTTTCCCGGGATTTTGTCAATTTTCTTTTTTGGTGAGTCCACTTCAGCCGGGAGGTCAAGCCCGGGGGCCTGAGCTTTTAGGCCTGAGAAGGAGTGGAGGTTCAAACAGGCGTTTAGGGTTTTGTTAAGGTTCGATGGGGGAGGTGAAATTTTTTTTTTTGGCCTGGAAGGGCATTTTGATAAGCCCTGAGCTAAATTTGTAGTGGAGAAAAAACTGCAGGTTTCGACTTTCTCCACAGACCTCCGCACATCTGGAAAATCGCTCAGATGGCGAGTCGAGGCGTGTGCCATGGGTGTGGGTGTCTGACCTGGTGGGCGGGGGTTGAGCAGTGCCAATTGCCCAGGGGGGGGAAGAGTTTCATTATATTGTTTGGACGCCAGTCAGGGGAGGAGAAGGGAAGATTGGGGCGTGAGACTGTAGGCGTCTGTGAAATTTCCCGAGTTTCATGGGTTAATTTCGAATGGAACGCAGGGGGTGTCCAGAGAGGCGAGAATAGTATAGTGAAGGAAATAAGATTGTGATCAAGAAGTGTAAGGGGAATTTTTAAAATTGGAGATTGAAACGTTAAAAAAACCAGATCCAAGAGTTCCCTCCTTGGGGTGGGAGATTATAAACGCGAGAGGCCTAAGAGAGGTTAGTGAAAGACTGAGAGGCAAGGGAACAGGGGGCCCTCAAAAGGGATTTTAAAGCACCCATGATGAGAGTGGGGATTTCCCCTAGAGAGGAATGAGGGACCAGGGGAGCAAAAGACCAAAACGGGGGTGACGGGGGTCTGTACAGAACCGCCAGTCTAGGGAAATGGCTAAAGGTCTGAGGGTTGGACCCAAAGGAGGGAAACATGAGGGTGCAGAGGATGGACCTGTAAGTGCAGGTGGGAGAAAAAGTATGCCAAATCCCCACCCGGCCGTTCTCAGGTCGGGGGTGTGGGTGAAGTGGCTGAGCCATGTTTCTGTGAGGGCTACAGGGTTTAGGGGGTTTGGGGAGAAACAGGTCATAACAGCAAGTGAGTTTTTTTGCAGAAAGGGTCGGGGGGTTTTCCCCAGAGCACATTTTTAAAGGGACGAAAAGATTACACGAATAGCAAATTAGGGTTTCAGGGTTTCATGGGAGGGGGGAGGTGGGATGAGCAGTAATGGAGGGGGGGCCGGGTTAGGAGAGATGTCACCCCACAACAAGCAGGAAAGAAAGAACAGCAATGTTCAGTGTGAGTATAGCGGCGTTTGTGCAGCAATATGTGACAGGTGGGTTTTTGTATTTGAAAAGGGAAAGGAAAAAATGTGTGATGAACACATGGTGAGGAAGGGGAAAGGGCGCGATTGATAAGATTCTCAGGGGGAATAAATGGGGGTAAGCCAGGAGTAGATGGGGGGCAAGAAGGCCGCAAACGAGCATGGGGAATAGGGTGTTTTTTTTTTTTGTTTTTTTTTTTTTAAATAACCCCAGATACTTACAAAAAAGGGGTTCCCCTGCCCCTTCGGCCACTGTAAAATCGCTTGAAATATGCAAAATATATATTTAAAAAAAAAAAAAAAAAGTGCTTTCTTAATTTATTCATTTTGTAGGGGCAATTTAAAAAAAAAAAAATTCACTGACCTTTAAAAAGGATGCATCAAAACTACCTTGGTTTTACACTACTTCAAGAAAGGAACAACAAAAATCTCATTACTGAATACATATTGTGTGGACAAACCGATTTTGTCATCTTGTTTATTCACTGGAGAGTCCTTTAGGCTCCCTTAACAGTTTTGCAAGATAGCAACCAAAATGTTTGGGTCCATGCTTAGCAACAAGTCCCCAAATGGAGAGGGGGCAAAACCATATTAACGAAAGGCCTGCTCAATGGGAAATTCCCCATTCCATTTTGGGAGCAAAGGGGGTTTTTTACTTTATTCTTCATAAACAAAAAAATCGTTACAGATGAGCCCTTCCTTACCTTTATTCTTGACTCGATCTATGCTGAGACAAGTGGCACAAAACGAACAGTTTAAAAGGGCTTTCTCACCATGCAAATTTGACAGAGACACAGCTTTAGACTCACACTTCCTGTTCAGGCTGCAGATGGGTCTATAGCAGTGACTGACATGTCAGCTCTGCTGTTCCTAGCTGTTTATTTCACAGTGACATAACTGCAGGATATTTATAAAATTTAATACACAAGGCTACAGAGCTCTAAAGACTGAAATCTTCTCATTTAGTTAAATAAACAAAGTCCATTGATAGAGATAAGACTCTGTACAGAGTGACTCAGCATGGATGAAACTGAAGGCCTGATGGCAGCTTACAGCATTGAGAGATAAATGAGAGCAGAGAGAGAGGTGGTCGCTAACCAGAGAAACTTGTGCACTCTAAGAGGATATAAAAAACACTTTACTCTTTATAAAGCAAAACAAACAGCAATGTATTTGGTAATCTTTTATTTAAAACCCTTCCTAGATTTTAAAAAGCAATAATTGTAATGAAAAACCCTTTAAAAAAAGAAAAAAAGAAGTTGGGAGATTATTAGTATATGTGGGGCCCCAGTAGTTTTTGTTTGCATTCGCCTGTTTTAAAATGCATTTTGCTAGCATATAGTGATAATGTAAACAAGTATTCATATACCGTATTAATAAAATATGTAACCAGATTAATGGTTTATCAAGATACAAATATAATAAACTTTACTACGCATGGCTGCCAAGCAAACAATGATGGTGAACTATGTTAGCGATTTTTATACGACAAAGTTGAAATCTGCAAAGTTATTATGGTGATCGAAATTTCCAGATCAATCGATAATGAAAGTTAAATCTGAGCATCAACTATTAAGATCGAGCGCCTTTTTCGCGCTTCCTGCAATTTTGGCGGCCAGCAAATTATATTTTAAGAATAGAGCAGGGGAGATGGTATGTGGTGCGACGTCATGACTTGGTATGTGTATGTTGCGATTGGCTTGGAAAAATCACATTACCATCGTATTACATAGAACATGCTTTCCCTTTTTCAGCCTCAGTGACTCTCAGCGTCTCATATGGAAAGGACGAGCGCGTCTCCTGTGGCCACACAGCGCAGCGAAATTGTCTATTTCTGCACGAGAGAAACCTCGTGCTATTAGCGTGATCCTTCCAATTTTAGTTATTATTAATGATGATTTTACATTTTATGTGAGTTACTAGGAGAATTTTAAAGCGAGCATCTTACCGCTAGTAAAGTCACGGCGGACGGGGAGCTGTGGGGGGGGGTGCCCCCGCGGGCGAACACAGACAATCTCTATCTATAAGAGAACATTGGATAGATAGTTCACCAAGACTAGTGTAGATATTGTAGTGGAATATCTTTTTTATTAACAGTATTGCTATTGAAGTATTGTCCTGGATATTTGTGGCAGTCTGAACTTATATTGGATAAACATCATTTCTAGTACTGCAGGTCTCTTTGTTTAGGCTGCAAAACTCCACATTTTATTTACAGTATACATTCAGATAGGTGTTCAATTTTTACCCATTACACCTGTGACTTGTTTATATTTCAACCTTGGCAACTTAAAATTTACAGAATCCAGCAATCTGTAGACATCCACTCACACAGGTTGTTATGTTGCCAAAAGGATATCCGTGGATCAGTACGAAAACATCCACAGTTACCTTGATTTTTGACTTTTGCGCTACCGCCATCCTGTTTCATTGGACCAGCATCGTACGTAAAAGTCTAAAAACAGCAATTCTATATACGAGCCACATGTGAATGAGAAAGGTGCAAAAAATACGTGTAATAATATAGCGAAACACAAACGTGTACTGTGTTTTTTGAGACTTTGCGCACGCCAGTACTGTTCATTGACGCAGCATCTAGTAAATCTTAAAACACAATTCTATATTGCGCCACATGTGAGATTGAAAGGTGCAAAAAATACAGTATTATTATATCAAAAACATAACAGTTACGTGTTTTTTTGACTTTTGCGTCACGGCCAGTACTGTTCATTGACGCAGCAACTACGTAAATCATAAACAGCAATTCTATATTCATCCACCGTGAATTGAAAGGTGCAAAAAATACCGTTTATTTATATCAAAACATTACAGTTACGTGTTTTTTTGACTTTTGCGCACCCAGTACCTGTTCATGTGGACGCAGCATCTACGTAAATCTTTAAAGACAGCAATTCTATATCAACACAAGGTGAATTGAAAGGTGTCAAAAAATACAGATTATTTATATCAAATACATAACAGTTACGTGTTTTTTGACTTTTGCGCACCGCATACTGATACATGACGCAGCATCTACGTAAATCTTAAAACAGCAATTTCTGTATTCACGCACAGGAGAATTGAAAAGGTGCAGACAAATACAGTTTTATTATATCAAAACATAACTGTTACGTTTTTTTTTGACTTTTTGCGCACCGGCCAGTACTGTTCATTGACCTGCAGCATCTACTGTAAATCTTCAAAAAAACAGCAATTCTGCGTATTCACCACAGGTTGAATTGAAAGGTGTGCAAAAACATACGAGTTTTGATTAATATCAAAACCTAACAGTTACGGTGTTATTTGACTTATGCGGCACCCAGTACTGTTCATGATGACGCAGCATCTACGTAAATCTTAAAACAGCATTCTATATAAACAACAGGTGAATTGAAAGGTGCAAAAAATACAGTATATTATATCAAAACATAACAGTTTGTACGTGTTTTTTGTGACTTTTGCGCACCCATACTGTTCATTTGACGGCAGCATCTGACGTAAATCTTAAAACAGCAATTCTATATTCACCACATGTGAATTGAACTGTGGCAAAAAATACAGTTTTTTATATCAAAGACATAACAGTTCCGTGTTTTTTGACTTTGCGCACACAGTACTGTTCATCTGACGCAGCATCCTACGTAAAGGCTTAAAACAGCAATTCTATATTCACCACAGGAGAATTGAAAGGTGCCAAAAAAAATACAGTTTATTTATGATCAAAACATAACAGTTATACGTAGTTTTTTGACTTTTGCGCACCCAGTACTGTTCATTGTACGCAGCATCTTCGTAAAATCTTAAAACAGCAATTCTTATAATCACCACAGGTGAATTGAAAGTGCAAAAAAATACAGTTTTTATTATCAAACATAACAGTTACGTGTTTTATTGACTTTTGCGCACCCAGTACTGTTCAATTTGACGCAGCATCAACTAAATCATAAAACATCAATTCCTTATATTCACCACAGGTGAATGTGAAAGGTTTCAAAAAATACCGATTATTATATCAAAACATAACAGTTACGTGTGTTTTTGTGAACTTTTTGCGCACCCATACTGTATTCATTGACGCAGCATCAACGTAAATCATAAAACAGCAAATATGCGCCTATATTCACCACAGGTGAATTGAAAAGGTGCAAAAAATACCATTAAAAATACCAAAACATAACAGATGCGCGTGTTTTTTGGAATTTTGGCCAGTCCAGATTTGTTGATAGACACCGTTGCAGTTAAGATTTGAAATCCAGCTATTGTGTTTTTGTATAATTAGAGGGATTGTGAGAATAGCTGTGATATTGCCGTCTTTAAATAAGAGACTTTCCAAAACAATTCCATACCTTCTCAAATTTTCTATTTCTGAGACTTTGAGCGAAATGCAAGGGGTAAGCGAGCAAAGAGTAGGTGGTAGCACATGGAGGTAGAGGTACGATAGAAGTGCACCTTCCAGAGCTGGCGACACACGCATGCCAGCGGAACGTCCATTGCAGGACGTCAGGCCTGTCAATCGCTGGGGTCCAGCGGCCCTGTGAATCAATGTAGCGAACATCGTCGTCCATCTGTCCTCTCAGTGGTAAATGCAACCTGCATCAGCAGTCCGTTACCACCTCGTCCTCCCAGATCACGGGCCACAAATTCGTCTCAGCATCATCAGGCATCCGTCCAGACATGAAGGCGAGCCCCAAATGGTTCAACGTCGTGTACCCACCACCTGTGGATAGATCCAAGTGACATAAGACCTCTTTGATGACAAAATGCGGTTGGGTCAGAACAGTAAAAGATCAAGAGATGATTTATTCTGTCCTGACGCCCATTTACTGATGCCACCAGAGGAGGATAGAAGGAAGCCGGTCAATACGTGCAAAAAACCGGGCGGTCGGCAACGCCTTGCAGAGGCCCCTTGCTTGTAGCCCGCAGCTTGCTGTAATGCAGAAAGTCAGACGACCAAGTCACCTGTGTTTGATGATGATGGATGAGTGACGACATTGCGGGATCCAGTCCAGGTCCTTTTCGCGCAGAAATATGCTTGCGAGCGCTTCATCAATGTGGACGAGGAGAAGACGATGGGGGAGTGACAATACGGGTTCCCGCCGACAGAAAAGGTAGAGGGGCGTTCGCATAAGTCCGCTGATATGTATTCCCTCCAGCACGGTCATCGCAAACCCGCGTCCTCGCTAATCTCCGTCCAAAGGTCCAGGACCTCTCAAGCCTGGGGCCATCTTTGAGCAAGCCTCGATTCACTCCAGCGATGTCAATATGCCGCCTTTGGCGCGGTAAACGTCATAAGAGAGGCAAGATTAAGCCTTAAGTGGTTAACCACCACCAAGCATTGGTCTAGTCCCACATGCAGCGAATGCATGAGTTGAAATGGAGGGAACACTTGGGCCGAAAAAAGGCCAGACCTACGCCGGGCCACCCACCACTGTCACACCCCTCTGTCTCCAGCCTCCTCCTCCTCCGCCACCACCAAGCGTTCCCTGCCGTGCCATGTCCTCTCAGAGTCCATATCATGGATCAGCCACCGCTTAGCCTCCACCGTCGCCCGAGTGAGCGCACCAGCACCACCAGAGACCCATCCTACCCCTTTCTCCTTCCGGCCAGTTTGACGGGACCTTCACGCCGTACGAGCGGCCAGTCTAGCAGCCAGCCCTTCAGTCTTCCTAGGTTTTGGGACATAAGAAACACTTTAACCCAAACCATCCCAAAGCCAAAAGCCTGAATGTCGGCATTGGCCAGGCTTTTGTGTGCCATGGAAATGTAGCCTTTCCGTCTGGTGGACACAGATGGGTTCCGCCACGTCATGGCCCACTCCAGCCCCCAATACCAGATGCGAGCAGGCATTTTCTTTGGCCAGAACAGTCCGTCCCTGCCCTGGCCAGCCACGTGTCCCTCTAAAATTGTCAAGCGCGTTTGTACTGCATCTGTGTCCCGTAAAAGTCCATCCTCACCACCGACACATGGACTAGGTAAGCACGGCCCAAGGGCCGGCTAATTCTCAGTGACAGGCTCACTGGGTGAGCTGGGTGGATGTCTCTGGGGGTTACGGTGGCTCTCAGGCTCGGGGCGCACGGCTCTTCAAAACTCCAGGGATGGTGCAGGGCTCTGTTCCCCCTAAGGTGTCCTCTGGTGGCATTCACGTGCCCAATACACCAGGCCGTGTTGAAATTAATCTCCTTGGAGACCCGTCCTCACACAGGTCAGGAGCTGTGGACGGCTCTAAGCAACAGGACCGAGCGCTGGCAGGGTGGACAAGAACCTTGTGCCGGGGACGCAATGTGGGGCGATAGACGGCGAAATCTGCTTGCCGCCCTAAGATCATAGGTCTGGACACATCCCTGTGCTGGCACATGTCCATGGAACCTTGTCGTCCATAAAATTTCTAAAGAGCTACCCGGTCTGGACTGCCTGCTGAAGAAGTCTCGAGGTCTGAGTTCGCACATCCGCCGTTTCGCACCCTGCTTCATCCCGGCCTGTGCTGACGTTGCAGCGTCAGCTCGTCCTCCACTTCACCCGTCTCATTGTTGGACGTGTGAACACGCTGGAATTCCACCCGTCCACATGCTCCAGCGATTGTGCAGCAGCGCAATGCCATACGCAGTACGAAGTGACACATGTCCCTGACAAGCAGCGGTACGGACCGTCGGGGTGTTGGAACCACCGAGAGTGGAGGCAGTGAAAGAGCTCTGTCACCATCCTTGCAGTTTTGACAGAAGCCACCACAATTGTCAGTCTTGACAATGCCCTTGTCAGCATGAGGCAGTTGTGGTGAATCCCTTAGCTTATCTGGAACATCGTATGGAACACTCTGAAACAACAGGTCCCGCCAAGCGACGGAGGAGGAGGATGGAAACACAGATGCTGACACGGAGCCTTGTTTCTCCGTCCGTCAAATCCGACAAGGCCCGAGCAGTTTTTCACAATTTCCATCGGGTCTTCATTAGGCATTTGGGTTCGGGGTCGCAGAGCTAGTGCAAGTGGCGTCATCAGCTCTCAGGGTGCATCACTCAGGCAAGTCAGGCTGTGTTTGAAGCGTGCTGGAGCAGCCGGAGGAGGAGGAGGTATTCCTATACGACCGAGTTTACCTGAACGTCCCTGCCTTGGAAGGAGGTTGGCCGAGACTTTGAGGAGAGATGAGGGAGATGAGGAAGATCATTTGCTATTGCCCCTCGACCGGCAGTATGCTTTGGAATACAAGGCTCATCCTCTCACATGAGTGCTTGGATGCTTCCATGTTCCTCCAACATGAATCCTCGCATGTAAGGCCATCAAAATGAACAACCAGTTACTGGGTGGCCACCCTCACTGGATCCGCCTGTACAAAACAAAAAACATCACTTATCCTTCCACCCACCCAAATAGAGATATACAAAATTCAGGAAAATGGGAGACCTTGCTGATTGATCAACGGAGACAACTGTTGCTCTTGCTTCACGTTCGCCCAAATGTCACGGTGGAACAAACACAGCGACGTGACAGCAGAAGAGTATATGCCAAGTAGGCGTAGCGCAGAGCCCTCCCGCAGCAGGCAAAGTTGTCAGAAGCTAATGGGTGACTCTGGCAATCCTTTGTTTGACCACCTCACCAACGCATGCAATGCAGGGCCACATCCAACACACGAGAGATCAGCTTAAGAATCATGGTGCACAGACTATCTGCTCTCAACACCGGATGTTTTATGCATGGTTCCGGACCCAATAGACTGCCTGGGTAACCAAAATGGACGAATGGCCCGATGCAGAGGCTCTTCACGCCAAAGAGGTGTTGTCCTGCCCAGCAGCCAGCGTCCATATCTGAGGCGACCTTCAGCTACAGCTTGAGGAGTCGTTACAGACAAACGCATCCCCCCCCGGCTTTTTCCCACAGGATAATGTGGATCTTTGACTTTCATCAAGATGGAATCAGTCATGGACTGCTGATGATGTTGTGGCCCCAATGCCGAGGGTCACCGATTAGATGCCGTCTATCTTCACATTCCTTTCATAACAGAAAATTGGTCCTCGTTGAAAACTTTTTTTTAAAGATGATCATTTCTTACTGCAATGTTTAGTTCTCTTTTCCCAAGCAGTTCATTTTGATGGTTTTGCTGTGATTGAGACGTTAAAAGACAGCAAGGTTTCATGACAAAACCGTAGTTCCACTTTACTCATTTATCTTAAGAAGTTTCCCAATGTCAATGTGTTTTGTAGGTCATGTTGCTGTGAGAATACAGCAATAATCGATGAACCATTGAACAGAAATGTGACTTATCTAATTGGCATTTCTTCCCTGTCTACAATTTTTAATCGGTGGCTGAGAAGTTCAATTATAATTTATGGGGTCAGTTTGCTGTGAGATACAGCAATAAATATGGTCCCTAGGTGGAAAAAGAAATGTGGCTTCTAAGTGGGCATTTTCTCCCTCGGACAGGATTGTCCAAATTTTTTAACGGTGGGCTGAGAATTCGATTTTTGATAATTTTTGTGGTCATGGGCTTGCTTTGAAATGGCAGCAATACTATCAGACCTATTATAAAAAAATGTTTGTATTTTCACTAACATGACATTATGGTCTTAGCACTAAATGACCAAATTGGGTCAAGGGTGATGCTTAGAAATTTTTTGGGGGCATTTTGCTGTGACATGCAGCTATACCAATCTCTGGGTCCCTATTCTAAAAATGATGTAGTTTCTAACAGACATTTAGTTCTTGCACAGAATTGACCAAAGGTGTGCTGCAAGGGTCATGCTTTGGAATTTTGGGGGCATTTTGCTGTGCAATGCAGCTATAGCTATAACGAGGTCCTATTCAAAAAAATGTTGTTTACTAGACAGACATTTGTTCTGCACAATTTCAAGATGGGCTCAAGGGTTGTAGTGGAGCAGGACACGGAAACAGGAAAAGGTCACACTGTATAAAGGGACACTAGAAATGCACAAAAGACTTAGTATTTGCAAAGATCTTTAACATAGCTATCAATCAACCCTGTATTAGAGAACAGTGACCCAATTAATACAATGAAAAAAGAGAAGAAACAAGACATGGTGGGATTCCAATCCTAATTTAGAAAATGTGTTTTCTATAATTAAAAATAACTAAAAAAACCTTGGCATGTACAAAATAGCTGTTAAAAAAATTCCTCAGAAATTTACATGAGGGAGGTACAGGTAGAAACCTGACCAGAATGGAAGGTTAATCAAGAACATGGAGTATGTAGCAACAGACAGAGAACAAAGTATCCAGAGAACCATTTCCTGCCAGCACGTTTGAGTAGAAAAGAGAAAAAGAATGCCAAGAATTTAAAGGGCACGCTGGGTGTAGACATTAGCGTTAAACCACCATAAATTCCAGAGTGAATCTCATTGGTCCACACTCAAGACGGAGGGGCAGAGCGCTACCCAGGGTATTTTACTGGTGTACAGAGGAATGCTGGTAGTACTCGACACATCCGGCTTCCATTCCGCACTCTGCTTCAGCACGGACATTTTCTTAGCTTTCACGGTGCGTCATCAGGGTCATTTTAACCAGCGAGAACCAAAGATGACGTGTCCCGCGCTAGCCTGGTCACCCCAATATCATCAGAGTGCATCGCAACCCACTGTTAACTCCTCGGCCTCTGGTCCATTCTGTAGGGCCCAGCAGGTAAAGTCCAAAAGACCCAGTGAAACCTAAAATGGTGTGATGAAATACCAGTCCTTATTTTCTTTTTCCCCGCACACTTTTTAAATGTGTGGTTCCCATGGCAGTTTTTGTGGGCTCATGGCAGTGGCCCAGGACAGGTATAGTCAATGTCCAAGAAAAAAATGGTGGTTGAAAGACCCTTTTTTGCGGCACTGGCTGGGGATATTTAAAATGTGGGGGGTCATGCAGGTTTTGGGTCCCGTCATCTTGCTTATCCAGACAGGGATGAATCAATGTCCATGATTTGCAAGTAAACATGAAGGTTCAAATCATACTGCCTTCTGGCCACTTTTTAATTTGTGGGTGAAGCAGTTTTAAGGGTTCAGCGTGGTACAGGGAGACGGGATAGTAAATGGTCCTGTGTGACATTTTTTTCTGTGACTTTTATAACCTAGAGTGTGTTGGCCTAAGATGTAGGACCTGAATCCATTTGAACTGTTTGGATTGTTAATGTTCAGCTTCATCAAGGGCCTTGTTAGTGGTGTAATAATGGAAGGTTGTTTTGTTGCTCTCGGCCCATAGACTTTAAATGGTAATCACGCGCGCATGAATCGATGGCTCGACTATCGAAAAACCTTATCGATAGCGGCCGACTATCGATCGATCTCGATAGCCAATGCAATCGCTCAACACTAATGGGGACATGAACCCTTCAGTCAACTGATCAGTGGGGAGATGGTAGTCAGAAGCCCAAACATCGGATATTATTGGCCTGAATCAATGATTCATCACTCAACAGTGCTCTTAGGCTATGTTCACACGGCTTAAAATGGGACGTTTTCAGCCCGTAATTACACGCCGGAGTATGCGCGAAATTACGGGTCTGAAAACGTCCCAGTCAATACCGGTAATGGCGGCCACATTTCTCAGAGAACAATGGATTACGCTCTCCTCGCCTGTCTGCGTCGAATCCGCTGCGGGAGGGGGGGAAGGTGAGGGTTGAGTATATAGTGACATGTGAATTACCAGTGGCGTATACGCCCCGCAAATAAGCCGTGTGAACCCAACTGACCAATGGGTTGTCCAGAGTCAGACCTCCAGTGACCTGATATCGATAAAAATATGACAAAGTTCTGTAAAAACCCTTTACAGAGAACCATCATGGAGCTTTGCAGAACCTCATAAACCGACAAGCACTGCCTTAAGATGTATTAGAAAATGCTATAGAGGAAATGTTTTAGTTGCAACCATTGTAAAGAAAAAAAAAATGAACAGCCTAAACTTTGGTTCAAGGTGCATGCACCGGACGCAACTGGAGTTACCTTGTAATCACTTAGGAACTTAAAGGGAACCTGTCATGGGTGTGGATTATGGGCTAGCCCTAGGTTGCTGAGAGCAGATTAGGATATAAAGAAAGACACACCTGTGATATATAGGCTTAGAACAGGATTGCTGATTAAAAAAAAAACAAAGCAAATCCTGAAAGGAATCCTTAAAAGACAGTGAGAATCCTGCTTGGACCCATCCCACAAAACGATGTTATGTGACTGAGCTTTTAAGACTGGTAATCAGGGTGTGTACAGAGCAAATTTATGTCCAAAACACCGTAAGTGGTGTGGGTGTCAGTGTAGTACTCTACAGTTTCGTTTTTTGTAGATTTACTCTGCTTTATTACTCGAGAAAATTCAGTCTCTAGAGCCGACACGAAACCATATGTATCATGGGGTCAGCATTTCTCCCTGTAGCATATCCTGCTCTCAGACAGGGCAGCAAAAATCACGTGACAGGTTTACTTTAAATCAAGCTAGAAAGGTTGTGATAAGGGACTGGTCATCATTCATTACTCTGGAACCACTTTCATGACCATCAGCATTCTGCATGCAACATGTGCTGTAGCCAAACTTTTTTTTGGTAATAAAACAAAAAAAAAAAAACCGACAAAAAAAAAAAAAGATATAAACAGAGACATATTTAGAAATAAGATTCCCGACATTGTAAAGCATTTAAGACAGTTTAAAGCCATTTATTAAATGAGGTGATAGCTGCCATTACACATGTCTGATCAGGTCCCTGACCACGAGACCAACAAGTTGCAATGCCATTGTCATACACTTATTCAAGTAGTGAGACCACAAAGCATATAATATATTGCTGCAAGCCATAAATGATTGGTGGCTTCACAAATCATTTTAAGAAACTGAAGGACATTTTCCATCATAGCACTTATTGGAGAGGAGATGCCCTTCCCAGACAGGCAACCAGTCTGCCAAAAGCCACCTGCTCAGGCACTGTAAGTATTGCTATGAGTAGCCTCTACATTTTCCGCTACTGAACATATTTTGAAAAGGATCAACCATAGCATGGCTAGGCAGAATTCTGACCTTATACAATGTCCACAAGTCCTTATGTAAACCCCTGTAGTTGCATTACTCCTACAGGACTATTAACATCTGGATAATGCAACAAACAGTACCTAGTTGCATTGTATATATCATTCATTCCAGTGATTGTTTTCTGGCGTGCTTAAATGTAACACACTGTTTCAGTGGTGTACCAGTTTACTGTATGAACTTCACAGCTCAAATTTGGTTTTCCATGCTAATGCTGTGAAAACACTTTACAATCTCTCATTCACCAGCTAAATCGGTTTTCACATTTGCCACCTATGGGGTTGCAAACCATACTCTAAATCAGGGGTCTCAAACTGCGGCCCTCCAGCTGTTGGGAAACTACAACTCCCATCATGCCCACTGTTACAGATTATATAAATGCATGATGGGAGTTGTAGTTTTCCAACAGCGGGACGGATGCAATTTGAGACCCATGCTCTAGATACTCATCCAACAGACTACTCCGTAGAACCACCTGTTCCATACTTGCACTGCTGATGTATTATAAGACTGAAACCGCCAGGTCTCGGTGGAAGAAATGGCTCTGTACTTATATAGACTATATTTCATGGTCTTTGTTCTCTGTCCTATAATGAGAAAATATACTTTTTAAATATAGACATTTTTTGTCAAGGTGTTGTTGAGATTGGCTGGAACTATTACTTATTCCTGTTATTTACATACAATATAATAACAGGGTCTGTTTCATAGGATACTAACATAGCAAATCTAATGCCAACATTCAAAATGGGGACAAAAATGGAGCCATGGACTTATAGACCTGTAAGTAAATTATTTGAAGGTTTTTCCAGAGAAATTAACCTGAAGTACCTAAATGAAAAAAAAAAAAAAAAAAAAAAAAAAAGGATTAGGGCCTGTCCCCACGGCAAGGGTTTTAAGTCGTATTTACATACTGTTTTCGGATTTAAAAACAGTCTGTAATCCGATTGTCAACCTTTTACATAGAATTAAATCGAAAATCCGTGCAGTAGTTTTATTTACACCACCAGCATAACGAAAAACTTAGAACATGTTCATTCTTCTGCCCGGATTTTGGGAGGAACATGAACGGTTCCATGTGAAGGAGGACGGCTGGATCTGCAAACCACGGACAAAAGCCCTCCTCCTTTCCATGGAAATAAATGACAAACTATGGGTTGCATTATCTTGTCATTACTGTGTGAACGCACCTTACTATGTTCACACGGCTTAAAATGGGACGTATCTCGCCCCATATTTTGCTCCATACTACGCTAAATACGGGGCGAGATATGTCCCAGTCATTACGGTAATCCACAGTTCTCAGAGAACTATGGATTACGTCTCCTCTCCCTGCTCACTAATTACGCGAGGGGGAAAGAAGTGACATGTCAATTATTCACGGCATATACGCGCTGTGAATAATAGATGTCTATGGGGCTGGGGGCTGCCAGCCCACCTGCCCCGCCCCCGAGCACATGGCATAATTGCAGGCGAAATACGTCCCGCAATTATTGCCGTGTGAACATAGCCTAAGGGTACGACCATATGGTATAGGACAAAAACAGCTTGCTTTTGGCCAAAGCAGAGCCATCCATCTGACAAGTATTTTAAACTGATTTGGTCACAAAAAAAGTCATTTTTTGGATGGATTTTGTCACTGAATTTGCAACGTTTTTTAAGCGGTTCTTGGACTGATTTTTCTAGCAGAAAAAGTGTATGGAGTACAAATGCATTCTTCACTGGTATAAGAAACCATATGATTTAAATCTCCACCCAATGGTTACTCTAAGCTTCCAGTGGCCATTTTGGTTTCACCTCAGCCACAAATCTTTTTGTGTTCCAGTCACCTTTTAAACAATCTAACAAAAATGAGTCACGCTTACAACTGCAACTTCTAGTAGCGATGAGGATCAGCAGCCTGAGCTTCCACTCCTCGCCGACAAGAAATGGGAGTATTTGCAGGACCTTACTATGTTAAAGTGCATAAGGACCTGCAAAAACACACTCACTATAGGTGGGACCTATAGTGCTTCATTCTTCACTTTTTTTTCCAGATTCTTAAACCCGTCCCAAAACTGTGCCCAAAACTGCTGATCGACTTTCTGCTCAGTTCTCATTGACTTTAATGTTAATTTTCAGTAGATTGTGCATGTTGCAAGTTTTTAGGAATGACGGTGGCTTAGAAACCAGTCGGGCAGAAAAACAGTTCAGTGTGGGCCAGTGGACAGTTCTTAAAGTCTATGGGGATGGTCGACAGTCGGTGTCAGACGGTTTCCAAATCCGCAAACAGTCTGAAAAAAACAATGAAAAAAACCCATGCCGTGTGGACGTACCCTAAGGCAATGTTCACACGGCTTATTCAAGCCGTAATTGCGGAACGGATTTCGCCCGCAGTTACGGCTTGAATAAGGGGCAGGACGGGGGCGGAGGCGTGGCGGGGGAGCTGCCCGCCGGCCCCATAGACCTTGCATTATCTACGGCGCGTACGCGCCGTAAATAATGTGCATGTCACTTTCTCCCCCCACGCGGATTCGCCGAGCGGGGAGGAGCGACGGAATCCATAGTTCTCTATGAGAACTGTGGATTACCGTAATGACTGGGACGGATTGGAGCCGTACTGCAGCGCAAATACGGCGCGCAGTACGGCTCCAATCCGCGCCCAAATAAGCCGTGTGAACGAGGCCTAAGACTAGGTCTACACTGCAAAGGTTCCAAGTGGTTTTTAGGATTTGGTTTCCGACGAGTTTTTTGTCCTGAGTATCTCGTCAGTTTTTTTGTCCAAATCAGCTGCATTTCCAACAATTTTTTAGGTAGTTTTTAGTTTTTGGACATTCTTTTCAGGCAGTTCTCACTGGTTTTAAATAGCAGGGACCTATATGCCTTGCTTGCACTTTTTCAGCAGAATCGCACCAAAAAACGGCCAGTTTTTATGAACAGGGGTGAATTGTTGGAGGTCTTATATCTTGTGCCACATAAAAGATTACTGAGAATTCTTGGATTCGGGTAACATAATTGTGGATAAGTAACTGGTTCAGTGATAGAAAGCAGATCGTTTTATTAATGGGACATACTTAGATTGGATCTGTGTTAATAGTGGCGTATTACAGAGGTCACTTTCAGGCCTTATTTTCGTAAATGCACTTATTAGATGACCTTGCAAAAGGAATTGCACAGTAGAATATCAATCTTTACAAATGACACTTCCGGGTCTAGTGGAGAACTGCAAAAAGAAGCTTTTAGAGGACAACTTCTGATATGTATTCTACCATCTTTCACTCCATAACTTTTTGTAAATTACACCGTTTATATATTTATAGTAATTCAGTCTGTATCATACTGATCCCTGAGAAAGCTGCGGGAGCGTGGCGATACGTTTTAGGACGTATTCAGTGATATCCTCTATATTATTTGTTATCCATTTTCACCACTATTTTCTCAAATGTGTTTGACATTATAACATTGGTGATTATGTTTTACAAGTGTTATTTGAGGGGGACCTGTGTTTATTCAATGTGGGTTATTTTGCTCTGGTTCCTTATATGGATCAGGCTTGATATATTAATTTTTTTTTTCATATTCAAACCTTTTATTAAGTATTCAGCTGAAAAAAAAGAATACAAGGCAGCGAAGTAATACAATCAATGACAACAGACATCGCAAAGTTCGTTTGTAAGTACAGAATGAATAAAGAATCACAAACAAAGTCATCAACTGTGTCATGTACATGTAGTAAAACATATTAAGAGCAGAAAATTAAACAAATTTTTCGTCCAGGTGAATTACAGAGGGCAATACACAACACACTCAGTATGCACGCCGGGCTTGAAATGTAAACAATTACCCATTAGTGTGGTATAGCAAAAGCCATCGAAGGTACCTAATTACCAATCTCAAGATACTTAATAATCCAACAAAGGGAACATAAACAAAGAAAAACTGTTGCCTAACATAAGAGAGGGAGGAGGGTCGAAATTAGAATAAGACCTCAGTTAGCAGGGGGGAGTGCAAGATTCCCTTCAAGGCCAGCAAAGTCTCAGAAATTGTACGAGCCTCCTCGAGGGCAGGAGGGGCCCCCACTTCCCAATGAAGGGAGAAGTGTCCTAGGTATCAAGAAGTTTAAGATATTCTGGAGAACCACAAAAAACCGCCCAACACGACCATGTGGCCATATATTTCTCCAGGGTTTGATTGTGGTCTGCACGTATTTCTTCCATACGCTGAAAGGCAGGTAGTTCATTAAACCATGATTCCACAGAGGGTATCACTGTCGTTCTCCACAATCTCGGTATCAAGATCTTGGCTGCACTGAGCATAAAGATGACTATGTGACCCTTAAGCATCCGTAGGGGCAAGGGGATAATCTGCAGAAGCACCACTGTTGGGTCATTCTGTAATCTAATCCCCGTCACCATCTCCACTATCTGCAAGACTTTGGTCCAAAAAACTTGGATCATCGGGCATGACCACCAGATGTGGGACATAGACCCCACTGCGCTACCACATCTCCAACAGGCATTAGAGACTTGGGGATATATTGCGTGTAACAGTGTGGGCACCCTATACCACCGAGCAAGTATTTTAAAATTAAGCTCTTGTACCTTACAAGAAACGATGGACTTGAAGGCCAGTAAATTTGCTTCTTGCCAGTCTTCCTCCGAAATTGACTTCCCAAGATCCTCCTCCCATTTGCTTCGGTAAGCAGGACTATTTTCTGACATGAATGAGATAATCAACTCATACATTTTGGAAATTAAATGACCACCGGATGCTCCATTCACACACAGAGCCTCCATGGGGGGGGTTAAAGATCTATGGAACTTTAGTGTTGCTTTGTTAGAGACCTAATAATGTGCAATCTGTAGATGGCTAAACCAATGCAGGGGGAGGGAAAGGAAAGTCCCCTTGATCTCAATAAAGGACTGCAATCCTCGAGGTGTGAGCACGTCCGCAATCAGCAATGGCCTTTTAACACAACTGTCAGAAGCATCAATCGGTGGCCACCGTAAGTCCAGTGATTGATTTCCCGTAATCGACGTCAGAGGTCCGCCAAAGGGAAGCAGGCCGTTGGCCGAGCCATATGCGTGGCAGGACAGAATGGTGTGTCGTGTCACCCACGGAAGCTTCTGCACGAGTCGCTGTGGTAGGGCAGATGGAGGCAGCCAGGGGAGATTTGAAAGTGGAGATTTATAAATGTTTTCCTCTAATTGCACCCATAACTTTGTGGAGCGATGGTGACACAGGTCAACTAGGCGAGCCGCCACAGTTGCTAGGTAATATGCCTTAATGTCTGGAAATGCAACACCACCCTCCTGCCTTTCTCTAATGAGAATAGACTGTGATTCTTGCTTTCTTGCCTGCCCATATAAAATGCCGCAAGATCTTGTCTACTTGCTGGAAAAACATTTTGGGCAAGAGGCAAGGTACAGCCTGCAATAGATACAAAATGCGGGGAAGTTTATTCATTTTAATTATATTGATTCTTCCCAGCCATGAAAATTCTTTGGTGTTCCATCGTGTCAAATCTGCTGTTATTAAACTTAAGAGGGGAAGAAAATTTGAGACCACCAGATCCTGCGGATCAGAGGGGATAGAAATTCCCAGATATTTAAAAGCATGTCTAGCCCACACGAAGGGAAATCCCTTCTTCAGCAACTCTATTGTAGAGCCTGTCAAGTTCATGCCCAGTGCAGTAGACTTTGAAAAGTTTATTTTAAAATTTGTTAGTGCTCCAAACCGCTTCAGAGAGGCCATTACGTTGGGCAAAGATGTAAGTGGCTGAGAAATATACAATAATAAATCATCTGCATAGGCTTCGCATTTATACTGCGTATCTCCCACCTGCACCCCTCTTATGTCAGATTTCTTAGATCTCGTAGTAGATGTTCCATCACTATCACGTACAGTATAGGCGAGAGGGGGCAGCCCTGCCTGGTGCCATTGAGAATCAATACTGTAGCAGAGAGGGTGCCATTAATCCAGATTTGCGCACTGGGGTTTTGGTACAGGGTCATAATTCTTTGCAGCATGAGGGGACTAAACCTATACATTTCAGCGCCGCATAGAGGAAGGACCAATCAACCCTATCAAACACTTTCTCAGCGTCTAGAGAAAGCAGCAGTCCGGCCATTCCACATTCCTTCATCCTCTGCATGATGGATATGGTTTTTAGTGTGTTCTCTTGCTTCACGAGTGGGAACAAAACCTACTTGATCTAAACCAATCAGCTCTTGCAAAATCATGTTCAGCCTAAGCTCTAAAAGTTTGGCAAATAGCTTTGCATCCGTATTTAATGATATCGGTCTATAATTTTTACATGAAAGAGTCTTTTCCTTCTTTTGGTATAACTGTGATATATGCCAAGAGAAAGTGCGGGGAAGGGTTATCATAAAAGGAAGGAGAGTTAAAGGAGTCTAACATAGGGACTGTCAATTCTTCACTAAGCATTTTATAGAATTTTGCAGTGTAGCCATCCGGCACTGGGCTTTTACCCGCAGGGAGTGATGTAATGGCCAGTTTCAGCTCCTCTGTAGTAAAGGGGGTTTCTAAGATAGACAACCTGTCTGGATCTAAAGTAGGGGGTGCGGTGATTTTGAGATAGTCCTCCAATTTGTCCAAACAGGAAGACAGGTGTGGCCTAGGAAGATTATATAACTCCTGATGATACGTGCGAAATGCCTCCAGAATCTCCGAAGTAAAGTGTACAACTTTCCCCTTTTTAATTTTTAATGGATGACACAGAGATGCCCTTCTATCCCTCAGCACTCGAGCCAACATTCTACTTGGCTTGTTGCTCCACTCGTAAAAAGAATGAGCACAAACTGCTTATATCTCTTACTTTTCCTCTCCAGCACTTTACGGATCTCATGCTTGGTTTGCAACAGCTCCCTATAAAGGACTTCATCTCCACTTCTTTTATGTTCTGTTTCCAAAATGTGCATTCGGGTCACTAACGTGGTTAATCTGGCCGCCGCCTCTCTCTTTAAGCGGGACCCATGCTTTATCAGCACACCCCGAAGAACACATTTTAAGGATTCCCACTTATAGTGAGGAGACGTGTCATCGGACGCATGATCTTCCATAAAATGCAAGACAGTTTGCTTCAGCTCAGCGAAGCACAGAGAGTCATTAAGTAATGTCTCGTTTAGTCGCCATGAGAAGGATTTTCGGGAGGCGTTGGGCACCTTCAGTAGACAATGGACCGCTGCGTGGTCCGAGTGTAAAATATCATCAATGCATACTTTCTTGACCCGGGGGAGGAGAGAGTGCTGGAGAAATACATAGTCTATTCGACTATACGTTCTATGAGGGGGAGGAAAAAAAAAATGTATAGTCTCTACCCTCAGGGTGCAAAACTCGCCACACATCGCTCAGTTGCATCTCATGCAGTAGCTTTCTGATTTTATTTAATTTATTCAGGGAATGGCAGAGTGACCTGAGGAGGTATCTATAACAGGTTGGAGCGCCGCATTAAAATCGCTGCACAGGTTTATCTCACCTAGCGCGAAAAGGGTCAGAACGTCCAGGACCTTTGAATGGAAAGACAATTGACCCTGATTTGGGGCATAAATGTTTGCGAGTGTGTAGGGAACACCCTGGATGCTGCATCTGACAAAAATATAACGCATCCGGATCTTTCCTAACCTCATGAATTTGATGTGGGAGCGATTTATGGAAGAGGATTGCTACCCTTTTTGTTTTAGAATCCGGACAGCTGCAATGACACCAAACAGGGTAGTACCTATTCTTTAAAGCTGGGAGATGGGCCTCACTGAAGTGAGTCTCCTGCAGGCACAAGATGTGTGAACGGGCCTTGTGCATCTCGTACAATATCCAAGAACGCCTCTCAGGGATGTTGAACCCCTTCACATTGAAGGAAGTAACTATGATCGACGTCATGATACTTTAAGAAAATAACCCCCCCCGTAACCTTAACAGAGACCCTCTCGTTGCTAACAAATCTCGCGGTCGGCACAGAACAAACAGTAAAACATGATAAACCCAGGGAGAACAAAACCTAGCTCCCCCTAACAGCTCCAATGGCACAAACACTACAATAAGCAGCTTTAAGGATGCAAAGGTCCCGCATATATCGCTGAGGTCAAGACATATGTGGAGACACTGACTGCTGTTATGCAAAGAAAGTCTATCATTTCTCAATAAGAACACACTTATCAAGGTTGAGAGAACTTGCATATATAATGGTAATGAACACATTTATCCAGGGCAATTGAAAAAATATAGTTAACGTTACCATGAAGGCCATGAAAGCCATGGCAATCATGGAAACCAACACTGATGGAGGTAACTTATGTACAAGATCTAAAGCGTACTTGCCGTGAAAGGAAAGGAGAGAAAAAAAAGAAAAAAACGGGAAGGGGAGGGAGGGAGGCAAGGGAAGGGAGAAAGGGAGGGAGGTGGACCAACAACACAGAACACGAGCGACGGGCAAGACACTATTTATACTATGGGGCCACGCAAAACCAGGCTAACTGCAAGTAGCCATGGCAAGGTGCACTAAGCAAGGGAGGGCAAGAATACGCTCACAGTCAGTCGTCAGACGGAAGCCGCCGAGCAAAGTCCCACCGACAGTCTCCGTTTTCAATTTTCTTCGGAGGTCTGCGATCCCTTTGTGGGAGCGGCGATCTCTGTGAGCTCTGTCTTCTAGATGATTCCTGGGATTCCATGCCAGAACCTGCAGAATGGGAAACAAACCTCGACAACCAGTCCGGTGACGGGAGGGAGATCCAGAGCCGCTAGGAAAGACGGCAGGTCTGCTGGAGAATGAATTGTGATCATCTCCTCCCCTCTTCGGACTTGTAATGAAAAGGGGAACCCCCACCGATATGGAATCCCATGCGATTGCAGTATAGACAACAGAGGCTTCAGTGTGGTGCGGAGCCGCAGTGTACGTCTGGACAGATCCGGAAAGAGGGCTAATCTGGTCCCCTCAAAGCATATGATTGGAGCACGTCTGGCTTTCTGCATTATGGATTCCTTAATTGCGAAATAGTGGATGCGGCAAATGACATCCCGTGGTTTAGTCTCATCAATACTAGGTGGGCGCAACGCACGGTGAGCCCTATCAATTTTAATGGGATCCGCCTCATTCCTTCCTAGTAACTCATTAAATATTTTTGTAAGGGTTAGCGGCAAATCTTGCGATTTTACAGTCTCTAGGAGGCCACGAATTCGGATATTATTCCTCCTATTTCGATTTTCGAGGTCATCCATATGCTCTAATAAGTTTTGATGGAGGTTTTTTCTGAGCATCTATTGACGCTTGCATTGAGACCAGTGTATGATGGACCTTTTCCTGTTGCTCCTCTAATTCCTTGACTTTATGCTTTAGCAAAGATACATCATTTTTAACAGAGTGGAGCTCACTGTTTTGAGATCTTGAGTTAGCGCAGTTAAATCACTCTTAGCAGGCAGTAACGCAAGAAGAGCCTGCAATTCAGGGTGTCCCTGTAAAGTTAGTAAAGCTTCCGATGTCGGAATAGGTGTAATGGCATAGTCCTGAGACTGCGCTACCGACTGATGTGGACTCTCCAGAACCGTGGTAGCTGGTGGGGATCTGGGGTTAGGATCTGTCGGATATTGCCACAAATTGGAGGGTGATGGCATCCCCTCAGTCCTCCTTGGCGAGGCTGTAGGGCTCTGGGAGTGGTATAATGAAGGGCTCACCCCACTCTCCCTGATAGGGTCCTGGGTAATTTTAGGCTCTGAGCACCTAGGGCTCTCTTCTCTGTCTAGCGTCCTCCTGATAGTGGGGGTCCTTGAGGGGGATGTGGCTGCCCACCGCAGTATTCACCGGCGCTTGCCCGCTACTTCTGCCCCTCTCCATGGCCTCCATATTGATCTGGGACCCATCCCCCCTCACTCCAGGCTGTTTACTTGCCGGGTTATAGTCAGCCTGCAGCATGCTCGACTGAACTGCTCTGACCAGTTGCGTTCTGGTGCCGTGCGCCTCTGCACCTCTAATGCTCTGTCCACGGCCCCTGGGGCACTCCCCTCCGTCCACCGCCGGCTCTGTGATGCTCCGTCGGGTCTGCTCACCCTCCACGGGACTTGCGGCGAGGAGCGGAATGTGCTCAGTGGTGCGCGGCCGGAGATCTGCCTGCTGCGTTCTTCTGGCTTCCTGCCTTGCTGGGCTGCAAGGCGGATGTCGCCGGCTCTCCTCCCGCTCCCAAGATGGTGCCCGGGACAGTGGGTGTTCTCCTGAGCTCGAGCGGAGCCCCGCCAGCGGGGCAAAGAAGTTGGCAATCGGCACTTCATCTTCCAGCCGGTCAGAGGAAGCCTTGCTCAGTCTCTTGGTTCGTTTTGACCCCATACTGCAAGGTTTTAACCCCACTTTAGCGAGTTGCCCTGGAGGAACTCCTACATGTGTCGTCTCGGCAGCATAGCAGGCCACGCTCCTCGATATATTAATTTTTAAGTGTTTATAAATGGTACTGGATTTGTGTATCTTGTGTGACGTTATTAGTAAAGATATATAGATGTGCATCTTTATATTTATACTAGCCTTATTTCTAGTTGCCTTTATTTTTGTTATAATAGAACAATTTGAGAGTGTGCCCAACCTCACATCTTAACCTAGACAACTGGCTTTTACCTCAGACATTTTTTCTTCCCCAGGATCAACACTGCAGGATTACACGCTGAACTGGATTGACTTGTGCCTTTTTTTTTTCCAGACTATTCACTCATTCACCCCATGCAACTTGACAGAGCATGAACAGTTTTGCAAAGAACAGAAAAAGACTGCAGTGCACAGATGTCCAAGCTTGACTTATTCACTCAGGGATGAAAATACTTTCTATAGGCAACATGCACGTACATATGATTCTTAAATCAGTAATGCATATGTTAGGAAAAATGGTATGTATTCAAGAGAAGCTTACTAAAACCCAAGGGATATCATATGGCTGACACAAAACACAAATCAAAATATTGCTCCGTAAACTACTAATGTGACTACTCAGCATTAACTAGCAGCAGACTATAGCTGACAGTAACAAATGTAGCCTAATCATGTGTGTGATGATTGATCTCAACAGTACTGCAAAAAACCAACAAAGTCATGGACTAGGAACTAGAAAAGGTGCTGAAACAGTACTGGGTAAAAGAACTCAGAATTGAGCACACAGAGGACAGAGTTTGGTCTACCCAATGTAGAAAAAATATACTACTGGGTTAACCATTGACACTATAGGCACAGGTTTCTGAATTTTTTTCAGATTTAGGTAAATAATTTCCGTATGGATCATGATCTCCTTTTTTCTGTTGAAGTTCGACACTATATACTGGAGCAGTAACCAGCATGCAAATGTGATTATAGCCCCCAATAAAAGTACAAGAAAGAAATTGGGCCACATGATGGCATGCTAGGACATCCTGCCACACTCCGAAATTGCTCTCATTTCACCTAGTAAAATTTCGCAGGATTTTCTCAATGCTAATATCACAAGGCAGAACATGTATATAGAAATTGCATCTTAAAAGGTAATAGACAAAAAATAAAAAATCTTCTATACGTATACCAGGAGGCCTGCAGCTTTCCTCACCCCATTCCTCCAGTGCCAATAAAGTGGGATGTTTAGAAAAAGGGTGGAAGTAGGGAAGATAAGTTTGCATCAAAGGGTACGGCCACATGGCAAATGTAAAGTGCCGGTTGGATTCGGTTTAAAAATACGGCTAGTATTTTATCCTCTTTTCAATTGTTTTGGGGATGGTTCTCTACTACTGATTGCAAATGCGCCCATCCCCCTTAACCACTGACTAGTATACCTTCCCCCCGAAAACTGGGTGGAAGATTGTGCATGTTCCAAGTTTTTCGAAACGCTGGCAGTTTGAAAATCTGTCTAGCTAAAAAATCCGTCCAATGTAGACTACTGAACGAATTTTCTATTAAAGTTGATGGGGATAGTTGCTATGGTTTGCGGTTTTGCAAACTGTCTGAAATATGACGAAAAACCATGCCGTGCGGATTTAGGATGTGGGATTAGGACCTAAAGATGAGGAGATGAGATGCCTAGCTTTTTTAGATTATTTTTGCTCTCAGTCAGCTACAGGTTTACTGACCCAATAAAAACAGATTTTAAAAGTTGCTGACCACATATTTGGTATCACAACCTCTGTTTTGGTGCCTCGTCTGGTAAGCGCCATAAAAAAAACCTGAAAAAGATAAAGCTACTGTTCCTGGTCATCCTACCGCACAAAAAACAGTATATAAAGTGATCAATAAGTGGGCTGGAAGAGAATCCAGTCCAATTTTTCTTTTACAGTTAATGGTTACCTATGATTGTTGCTTAAAAATCCAAATTTCTGTGCAGATTCATTTATTAATGTATCATCATCAAATCTGGGGTTTAATGTGTCTGATACAGTTTAATTTACAGTTAAAAATAGAAAGCAAACTCACCCAAGATCGATTGGTAACAGCACATACAGAGGTCAAAACCATCGAGTCCAAATGAATAGAGGATGATACGGTCCTCACTAGGAACAGAGTGAAATGGCGGCACCATGGTACATCAGCACGCCCATGTTGAGCTGAAGAGGGCGATCCCTTAAATCCTCTAGAAAGGAGCTGAGAGAATGACCCATAGGGAACTCAGGATCATCAATATTGAGAAGTAAAAGGGCTTTATAGTTGGTGAGGTTTAAAGGGGTTTCGCCACAATCTCATTTCATACCTCCTGTATCAAGCTCTTCAGCTCTGTGTGCTCAGAAGGGGGAGTGTGTGATTTGTTTGAATTGCATATCATGTGACCCAGCAGGATGACATCCCCAGGCCTTTCCTCTCTCTCTAATCAAAGAAAGGTCTGTTTATGTATGGAGCTGTGAGCAGCTACAATGTATCTTAGTGGGTCCTAGGTTCAAATCTCTGCAGAAACCAAACCTGTGGATTTTTTTCTCTTCATCAATGCACAGACCTCATTTAGGTTTCTTTTGTTTTATTTATTTGCACTGTCTGACTAATTACTAAGGAGTACAGAGGACAGGAGTAGAATGACAGCACCTGGGGTTTGAACACTCAGTAGCTGCCTGAGAGGAGAGGTGATGTCTTAGCATGTCTCACCAGGACTGATGAACTCTCAGCCCTGGTCATATCCCCTGGAGATGAGCTGTAAACAATGGATCACTGACGGAGAAGCTAGAAGAAAAACGGTACAGAATTTTTAATAATGATGAATGGTGAAAATGTTTATTATTCAATTTGCAAGCTTCCCACGTCAATTTTACTTCATGGCAAAACTCCTTTAAAGCCATCTCAATAAGCATACAAGGTGGGAACAGAAAGAAGTGGAGAGATGATCTTACATGGAGAAAGGACAAGGTCCAGGAGTGTGTAGTCAATGCTTTGAGACATAAATCATATGCTAATTTGTATTCAGAGCCATGTTGTAAAAACCTAAAATGCAAGCATAAGCAATGGCCAGGTATAGCTGACAACCTGGCAAACTAACCCTAACTGCTGGGTCTAAGGAGGACCAAGGAGGACATTTTCAGGCAGCTGCTGGATCAGTTAAAAGAGCAACTTATTTTTAATTCAATTAACATCACATCAAGTACACATTTAGAAACTTTTTTATTGTCCCAATAAATCCAAAAAAGAAAATGAAGACAACGTTACAATAGGATGTAAATAAATATGTACTCTATTATTTTCCTTCTAAAATGCCTTCAGACTATTCTTTTCCATTGAAACAGACAGAAAATAAACTAAAGTTTCTAGTATTTCCCTTTTGTACTAAAGAGAACAACGCCAATCCCTGTAAAGAATGTAAGTGCTATTTAAAATCAAGACCATAAATAAATCATACATTTGGTAGGATCGCCAGCAGACTCAGAAGATCAGAACACACTTGTTTATGGTCTGTTACCATGGAGACATATAGTACAGCATAGGAGCTGCACAAACAATCCAGTACAACATTTTTAATTCCCCCCTATTGTAAACTTTACATTGTATATTTAAAGAAAAAAAAAAAAAGTTGCTTACATAGGTGGGTATAACTTTTAAGACAGTTTTCCCTTGTGTCAGGATTCAATTCTCATTTTGATAAAGAAAAAAACAAAAAGACATGCAGATCTTTCAAAAATGATGTGCAACGAGCCAAACAGATACTGGAAGTAAAGAGCTTCACAGGAGAGCAGTATTCAAAGGACATTAATATCTACCTAAAATCTATAAAAGGTATTCACAAAACAAATACAAAAAATAAATAAAAAAGAAGCACAGTGGTTCTGGGAGAACAGTATGGGAAACAAGATGCTGCGGAGGTCCATTATAGATTCCTTCCCACTACTGTTTCAATGACTTGCAAGGATTGATTTAGTGTTTACAGCCAAGATGACAACATCATCAATTATAATTTAGAATCTAGTAAAAAATACATTTCTGCTTTGTGCACTTAATTGATTGTATAATTTTGTAATAATCTGTTGAAGCAACCAAATAAAATTGTTCATAAATGGGTTTATAATAAGACTCCTAATCTATTATGGTCTCTACAACTTCCCATACATGTGAAGTTTGTAACCTCAATCTTCTCCAATTACTGATTGGCAAATACAGACAAATTAAATCATTTTCCAGTTCTGCCTCAAGCACGTCTATTAATGATCTAAGCAAGCCATAACAAGGACGTAAACTGCAATGGGTTTCTAATATGAAATTATGCTTATCAAGCATTCAGTGAATTGCACTAAACATGCTATTATAATGAAGCTCATTATGATCATTTATAGCTACAGAGTAAAACAGGAAAAAAAGTGTGTATGTATGTATATATAATATATATATATATATATTTATATATATATATATATTAATATATATATATATATATATATATATATATATATATATTATCTACAACACAACACACACACACACACACACACAACACACACGTCGTTGCATTATATACACACAGACAGTATTTACACACAGTCAAGTCACATTATTATACACATACATGTGCAGTATATATATATACAGACACACATACATTGTTAAGCTGTGCACCTTTTAATAAATTAGACAGGGTTCACTTCAATATGGCTTTTTTTCCCCTCTATACTAGCATAAGAAACACCACTCTTAATACACACCAGCTGAAGTGCCTTTGTTATTTAGAAACAATGTTAACAAAGAGGTGTTCAGCAGAGACATACAGTTGAAACCAGAAGTTTACATACACTATATAAAGAGACACATATGCATGTTTTTCTCACTATCTGACATGAAATCAGAATAAACCTTACCTGTTTTAGGTCAATTACAATTAGCAAAATTTTTTATATTTGCCAAATGCCAGAACGATGAGAGAGAGAATTTAAGGCATTTTTTATTACTTTCTGCAAAGTCAAAAGTTTACATACACTAGGATTACTATGCCTTTAAACAATTTGAGACAGCCCATATGATGAGGTCATGTCTTTGGAAGCTTCCGATTGGTTTATTGCCAACATTTGAGTTAGAGACACATGTGGATTTATTTTATTGCACACAAGAAACACACGGCTGATTTCTTTAGACTTTCCCATGATGTTACACCGAGAAGGAAAGAGATCAGGAAGAGAATTGTGGACTTGCACAAGTTTGGTTCATCCTTGCGTGCAATTTCCAGGTAACTGAAGGTGCCTCATTCATCTGTACAAACAATTATATGCAAGTACAAACAAGATGGGAATGTCCAGCCATCATACCGCTCAGAAAGGAGATGGTTTCTGTGTCTCACAGATGAACGTGCATTGGTCCTACATGTGCATATCAAGCCAAGAACAAAAGCAAAAGACCTTGTGAAGATACTAGAGGGAGCTGATAAGTTTGTGTCATTGTCCAGTGAAACGAGTACTGTATCAACGTGGGTTGAAAGGCCACTCTGTCAGTAAGAAGCCATTACTCCAAAAGAAACATAAAAGCAAATGCAAATAGGAACAAAGACCTCCATTTTTGGAGACATGTCCTGTGGTCTGACAAAACTAAAATTGAACTATTTGGCCATAATGACTAATCGTTACATTTGTAGGAAAAAGGGAGAAGATTGGACGCCTAAGAACACCGTCCCATCTGTGAAACACGGGGGTGGAAGCATCATGTTGTTGGGTTATTTTGAGGAAAGAAGATGTGTCAATACTATAGCAAAATCTCAAGACATCAGTCAGGAAGTTAAAGCTTGGGCGAAAATTGGTCTTCCAAAATGGACAATGACCCAAAGAATACTGCCAAACTGGTTACAAAGTGGCTTAAGGATAATCAAGTCAATGTTTTGGAGTGGCCATCACAAAGCCCAGATCTCAATCCTATTGGAAATTTATGGGCAAAGCTGAAAAAGGCATGTGTGAGCAAGGCGACCTACAAACATGGCTCAGTTACACCAGTTCTGTCAGGAGGAATGGGCCAAAATTCCTACCAACTATTGTGAGAAACTTGTGGAAGGATATCCAAAACATTTGACCCCAGTCAGACAATTTAAGGGCAAATTGACCAAATACTAATGAAATGTATGTAAACTTCTGACTTTACAGAGAGTAATAAAGATGCCTTAAAACAAACATTCTCTAACTGACCAAAAACAGGTAAGGTTTATTCTGATTTCATGTCAGATAGTGAGAAAAACCTACATATGTGTCTCTTTATATAGTGTATGTAAACTTCTGGTGTCAACTGTATCTATGGAGTTGTATTACAAACTATCATTTATTTTTTATTTTTCGGATACTACGGTGGATATTCTTGAAGTGCGAGACTAGCACACAGACTTACTTGACTGTAAAGTTCATTCAGTGGCCATTAGATTATAAATTCAATCTCTTAGAGGCTGTGTCAAGTGTATTGACATTAAAGAGTGGAGAGCAGCTGTTCACATTCAGCCAGAACTAAATGTGGTCCCTTGATACGGTTAGTCATGGTGGCATTGAATGATTTCGGAGCCGATTAAGCCCATTCATAATGCAGCTTGTACTTACTTTCATTAGCCTTTGAACAACAAGCGGGCTGAAATGCTTAAAGCGGGTAACATGCTGTATTGTATTGTTTCGCATTCCGCTATAGTGGGTATCAACTTCACCAAGCGCAGAGGATCCTAGTTGGCGTCTTCAGATTAATCTAAAATAGGAAAACTTCTCATTAGAATAAATCTTTCATAACGAATATCACAAGATTTCTTAATACTCTATTTAAAGGGGTCTTCCCATCTCTCACTTTAGTGGCCTACCAATATACTATCAATGTGTGAAATGGAAACACCCCTTTAACTCTATAGGCTAATCACAAGATGAAAAAAACTAAGGCTGCGTCCACACAGCAGTAAGCAAATACCGGCCTTATTCTGATTAAAGAAGAGGGCTGGTATTTTGACATCTTGTATGTCATTTTGGGGGATGGTTCTGTCCGTGGTTTGCGGATTCTCTGTCCCCCTCAACCACTGACATTTACATCTTGCACCCAAAACCGGGCGGACGAATGAACACGTACTAAGTTTTTCAGCCGTGTAAAAAAAAGTTCGGCAGAAAATCCGTTCCATGTGGACTGCTGAATGGATTTTCTATTAAAGTCTATCAGGATGGTTTACAGACTGTTTTCAAATCCGAAATCCGTCTGTAAAACTGACTGAAAATCCTTGCTGTGGGGACAAGCCCTAAGGGTCTAGGCCAGTGGTGGTGAACCTATGGCATGTGTGCCAGAGGGAGCACTCAGAGCCCTCTTTCTACAGGAGCGCACGATGGTCCAGAGTTCACTGCTGACCTGTGCTGTTACGAGTCATGTGCTGACCGGTGGCATTGAAGGAAGGGCAGCAGCACATCCCCATCGGGTCAGTCTACTCACCTACCTGGAAAATGCAAGCTCAGTCTCCGACTCCCCCCTCCCCCTTATCTCCAATGCAATAGCATCATCCCGCCTCTTAGTCACAGCAGTGGCCACCGATCAGTGACATTTCAACTGCAGTGCTCCTGGCTCAAAGAACATCATCAGATTCTAAGCAAGGTAGACAGCGTCTCCGCGAAAGTGACACAGGTCAGGATGCTATAACAACTTTATGTGGTCAGCCATCCTGTGCCCTCAGGCCAAGCCATACAACAACTCCTAAGTTATATGGGTTTCAGCATGGTATGGCCAAGGGGCACAGGATAGATGACCACATGATGGAGAGTCATATAACATCTCCATCATGTGGTCAGCCATCCTGTGACCACAGCTGCTGCACCAATACAGCAATGTATTGCTATTATAAAACCCTAGTCACATATTGGGACTATAAAAGAAATACATGAAAAAGGTTTAAAAAAATAAACTCAAAGAAAACCTCTACTTTCCTAATAAAAAAACACTATTTTGTGAAGAAAAATAAAGTTAAACATAATGTGCCTCAATTAACAATTAATCAGCCGATAGCAGTCAATGAGAGCTCAGCTTTAATTTATTATACCGCTCTGAAAAAAAAAAAAAATAAGGTTGAATTCTGATTGGTTGCATGAGCAACAGAGACAGTCATTACAGTTTTTGACAGTTTGATTAAAAGAGGTCTAATAAGCATTGGTGCATATGTAACGCTACAATCACATTATCTTATTTAAAAATAGAATTTAGAGAAGAATGCCCTAAAAAATAAAAAAAGCTAAAATTTTTTTTTTCCCCATTCGGTGTCTCAAAAAAAACACAATCAAAAGTGATGACAAACTCATGTGACCCACCATGATACCAATGAAAACTTCTATTTATCCTGAAAAAATAGAGCTTATACAGCTCTGTCACCAACAAAGTAAAAAAGTTTTGGCTCTTAGAATATTGTGACATAAAAACATGATTTCTTTTTTTAAGCGGCGACTAGCATTTATGGCTTCTGGAGTAGCCTGTAAAAAATAAAAAAATAATAGTGCATAAAAATTATTAGAAAGTGTTTTTCATTTAAAGAAAAAAAGAAAGATGTTAACTCAGGAGTTGTTTTTTCTAAACTAAAACCTCAGTATTCAGGTTAAATTTCCGTGTTGGCACTTTGCAATAAGTAAGTGGGTTTTGGGTTACAGTGGGCACTGTATCTAGGCACAAGTTTTTTTAGGAAATGGAAAAATCTGTTGTCAAATCTATATCTGTAATCCATGCAGATTTTAGACATGCCCTCTAAAAATTAGCGGTGGATTTTGACACTGGCTACCAGAAGCAGAATTCAACCAGATTTCTCATATAAAAAATTTGATGTCACAATTTTTTTTTTTTTTTTGCTTATTTTGTGCAGGACATAGTGGATTTAGAATCTACAGTGGCAAAAATCCATCTCATAGTTCAGTCTGAACTATAGTGCAGACTTCTCACTGAAATTAATGGGATGTGCATTTTCACGTGTATTTTGATGCAGAATCCACATCAGAGTCCAAGTCCAACGTGTTAACATACCCTTACAAAAAATTAATTGGTCATCATGTGATCACAATAACATACAAAAACAAAATTTGACATGGAAAACCAAACTGATTTTTCCTTTGAGTAAATGGTACCAAAACCCACAGTTGCTTAAAGGGATTCTATAATCTGACATTGTGACTAGTAACTCCAAGAAATGCTAGAAGAATAACAAAGTGAGAGGATTGTAATCAGTTCTACACTATACAAATAAGCAGGATAAATTAATTGGTAGGATTCCTAGGTTCTGTTTAGGTTTAATATATCTTGGGTCTTGTGGATGACAATAAAATAGAAAAAAAAAAAACTTTCTGACTTTCAGTGTAGTCTTCAGCTTTCATATCTTTCATCATTGAATATCTTTTGCTATTTCCAAATCAAAAGCGATTTTGTATCTCAGGTAAAATATATAACCAAGGCAAACATCCTTCATGCTATTTTTTTTTTTTTTTTTTAACTCTCCCTATTGGCACCAGTATGATCATCCTATAGTATACCAGTTTTTAATTTAAATGACCTGATGGAAAAGAGAAATTGAAAGCTAATTAAATTAAATTTTTGAAGACCACAAATTTGGGATTTTGCTGCCCATAGATCCTACAAGACGTTTTTTTTTCTTTTTGAGAAAATGTTAGAAACTGTTAGGGTATGTTCACACAACGTCTTTACGGGGTGTAATTCGTCACCTAATTGCGCTGCAATACTCCCGCAAATACGGCGATTCATAGCTCTCATTGAGAGCTACAACTACCTGCCGTTTTCCCTGAGAAGTACCACGCATTGGAAGAAAAGTGTCATGTGGGGGAAAGCAAATGTCCATGGGAGCTGGCACAGAGCGTTTTAGAAGTGGCCCTAACCCAAAGATGCGTGAACTTGGCCTTACTCTAGTGGTTTTAGAGCTATAGGTAGTGATTTCCTTTATATAGTACATATGTATGTATAGTAAATCCAAATAACATATTACTTGACATATCTGGCCCAGAGAGGACCACATGCTAATATATATATATAGATCTCTCTCTAGATCTCTCTCTCTCTCTATCTAGATCTCTCTCTTCTCTCTCTCTTATCTAGATCTCTCTCTCTCTCTCCTCTCTCTAGAGATCTCTCTCACTCTAGATCTCTCTCTCTCTCTAGATCTCTAGATCTCTCTCTCTCTAGATCTCTAGATCTCTCTCTCTCTCTAGATCTCTAGATCTCTCTCTCTCTCTAGATCTCTAGATCTCTCTCTCTCTAGATCTCTAGATCTCTCTCTCTCTAGATCTCTAGATCTCTCTCTCTCTAGATCTCTCTCTCTCTAGATCTCTAGATCTCTCTCTCTCTAGATCTCTCTCTCACTCTCTAACTCTCTCTCTCTCTCTCTCTCTCTCTCTCTCTCTCTCTCTCTATCTATATCTCTCTCTCTCTCTCTCTATCTATATCTCTCTCTCTCTCTCTATCTATATCTCTCTCTCTCTCTCTATCTATATCTCTCTCTCTCTCTATCTATATCTCTCTCTCTCTCTCTCTATATCTCTCTCTCTCTCTATCTCTCTCTCTCTCTCTATCTATCTCTCTCTCTCTCTCTCTCTCTCTCTCTCTCTCTCTCTCTCTCTCTCTCTCTTCTATCTCTATACACACACACACACACACACACACACACACACACCTTTTTCCCTCTTAGGGTATATTCACGCAGCGTATTGTGGTGCACACAGGTATACGCAACAATAAGCCTGCTTTTTAAAGTTTGCAGCATACCAATAGGTTAACGTCTACCTTTTCCCCAGGGCTGTCTAAATAGCATTATGGGACCTGCCCAAGCACATGACATCACATCCTGCACAACTAACCACATCCAAATGTACCATAACATCAGGTCATGCCTCTAACCATACTTAAAAGGGTATTATCGCTACAAAGATCATGTCTCAGATTATGGGGACAGCAAGAAAAAAGCACTTTTGTAATTGGTTTGCATTACCTCTGTCACTTGGTTTAGCAGATATGAGCTTTTCTGTAAATCTGTGTTCTATTTCTGCTGTTGCTGGTAGGACACGCCCCTGGACATTTCTCCCCGCCTCGACACACCCCCTGCACTGGCTGGCTGACATTTCATTCAGCCTGTTGGGATACGCCCCCAGACAAGAAACACCCCAGCCACGCCCCCTGCGCTGTGATTGGCTGCCTGCACACTGTTTTCTCCCCTCTGAGCTGTTAAAATCGATAGTAAAACCAAGGTCTGCTGCCTCTATACACACCTCCCAGCTCTAGGGTGAATGATCTGGGCAATTACTGGCTGTTTACATCACAGATACCCTCATATAACATAGTATTTTAGAGTCTCCTGCCTGTTAACAGGGGGAGAGGAGGAGGGGGAGGGCAGTGTGCATTCCTCCATATAAAACAGTAACACAGACTGCAGCCTGGTAACAGAGGGAAGGGGAAGGGGGGGGGGCAGTGTACACTCCTCACATGTCTCATCAGTTCAGGCTGTGTGTAACTGCTGATAGCCCCAGCAAGGAGCTTGTGGAGTCAGCCTGAAGCTGCAGGTGGCTGCAGATCTGTTCTGACCAGACATCCTTCTGCTTCTACTGCCTAACTCAGAATGATGATGTCACAGGTCTTCAATGAAGAGAGACGCGCCTGCCGAGAGAAGAGACACGCCCCTGGATTTCAAATTCAATCTCAGAGAATAAGCTGAAGAGCACGAACAGTTCAAACGATAAACGCCTTTAAGCACACCTTATCTCACCCAATTTCCTCCAGCAGACCAGCGCCACACAGCGAGTGTTTTTAATCTTAGCATATTAAAATCAGCTTGGACCCTAATGCCGTGAAAAGGTGAAATTGTATAAAGTAGGTCCACCTCTAACCTAATGTCACCTTACCATTGGTGAATGTGCCCTCACAGCTTTGATCAAAAATGTGCACCAATAGGCTCAAATTTTGATATATACTATCGGCAGCAGTAATGCACTTTAAAATAATTCATATATCCAGTGCTTGGCATCTGCATATCCAGTCTCTTGGCATCTGCAGAGTGCTGCTGGTACATTTTGGTGTGCTTGCAAAACAGTGGGATTGCCAAGATGTATGAAGATGTATTGATCTAAAATAATACATTTTATATAAATATATATATAAATAACTAACTATAAGGGAATGTTTATACAACTAGTAAAATGTAAGCATGGAATCCATGTGGATTCTGCTGTTGAAAACATGCTTATTGCATGTAGATTTAGTGTCTTTTTTTAGATTTGGTTTTACAGGCTGTTTACAGTCAGAAAATATCCAATTCATGGCTAATTTGGTTTTGGACACAGTTCCACATTAAGAATCACATGTAATACATGCACAAATGTTTTGGGCGAGTGTTGCATGAGGATTTTAACCATCCCATTGACATCAGTAGTAAATTGCCACCTGGTCTCTACGTGCAATACAACCAAACAATGAGCATCTTCAAAGGGTTTTTTAACACACGTCTGTTTTGAAAACCGTACGCCGAAAACACGCGTATTTTCTATTGAGCTCAATGGGAATTGTTTTCTTTCAGTTTTAAAATGAGGATTTTAAGTTGGAATCAGACAATAAATTGCTGCTGTGCGGACAGAGCTTAGGAAACTCATGTATGGTACCTCTAAATGATAGATATACAGTTATCAAATACCACCATACTTCTGACCCCCTGGGGCACCTATGCTCATAGCGCCCCTGGGCTATGAGATAAAACAACCCTTCTCCTCCTAGATGTATACAATTAATTTGCATTAACATGCAATTTCAGGGGTAGATGGCTGAAAACCAGCTGAATGGTTGCCATTAGTAACAAGTTTGAAATGCAATTCTTCTGTTTTCTATCTCGATTCTGAAAGCATAAAAATGTCTACAAATATCTATATAATGGCAAATCTTTAAAAAGAAGCGCACCATGTAACTGCTTATTCAGAGCCTCTCTCGCTCTTTAACACCGTCCTTTTATACATATCTATTATGTAGATCCAGTCAATTACATGAATAGGCTTGCAGAACTCTTTTCAACATTTAGCAAACTGGTGCCAGCCTGTCAACTCGACAAGACCCCACTGACAATCGGCTCTGTAAGAGGCCAGGGGGTCACACGTTTAAATAAACAGCATTTTGGTCCTCTTTCAGCCACAAGTCTACAGAGCACATGTAGAGCAACTGACCGAAGAGTGGAAAAGATTAATAATCACTTTCCTGATATAAAGCGTATCTTGCACCGGTCTACTTCTAGTCAAGCACTCACCTTGCAGACCAGTTAAATAGGCGGATTAGATTTGCCTAAATATGTACGTTGGGCTTAGTCTATGAGCCATGTCTCCTGGGACCTAAAGTTGTAAAAGATAAAAAAAAATTAATAAGTACTCAATGTAAAATTACAGAGATGTGTGTACATATATGAATAGAAAACAGAACATCTATAAAGCGGTCTTGTTACCATTTTCCTTACAAACAGATTTTCGTTCTACAGTGCATTGGGTTTTTTCTTTGATCTTTCTACAGAAAAAGAAACAAAATAACAGTTCTACATTTTTGTGCAACCAAAGCAAACTGAACATTCCTGTGACAGCTAATAAGCCTCATTTGTCATACGACTGGGTAAAAAGTGGCCCAAATAATGTACGACTCTCTGCGACCCCTACAAGTTACATTGTTACTGCTGTGTTCTGTGTGAGATGATGTAGCATCACTCATTTCATGGGGGAGGAGGAGGGGTGAGATTATCCTGGATGTACTATTCCCTCTGGCAAGGTGACTTGTACATACACACCAACCTAAACATAGAGTTGGTGATCACCTTGGTGTCACATAACCCTTAGCAACACAAAACACAATGTGAATCTGATATATTGGGAAAGCTAGATTAGAAGAAAAACAAACATTACAAGTCGCTCATTATCAAATTATAGATCAAAGAAAAAGGTGAAAATATATATATCTATGTATGTATCCATCTATATATACTTAATTTTTGTATCATTGCCCCGAAATAATCCTGGTTGTGCTGCTGCGACTATCTACTTCAATGGCATATCAATAGAGATAAATGGGTAGATGGAGAGATTATATATATTATATATTATATATATATATATATATATATATATTATATATATATATATATATATATATATATATATATATATATAGTTAACACCAGTCATATAGTTCTAGCTAGTTAGTTCTAGCTAGTTAACACCACATACTATTCTTCGCATTAAAGGAGTTGTCTCATTACAAGCTTTCAGCCTATCTCTGTGCCTGGCAGTTGAATTCAGGGGCATGCTTCTTGTCTGCCTCTTCTCCTCCCTCTTCCCCCCTCCCCTCAGCACACAGACAGCTCTCCTCCATAACTTCTATACAGCAGGGGGGAGGGCGAGGGGGTTTGCTGCCAGAGTTAACCCTGTGTGTGCCTGCCTAGGTCTGCTGCAGGCTCCTGGATCAGCTGTATTGTTAGCTCCACAGAGACATATAGAAAGGGCTGATCTATGAGTGTGGAGCCAGAGGTCTGTGAAGCTGTGTATGCTAATAGCAGACCAGGGGGATGTAAGTGTTCCTATACCCCCTGCTTAGCATACAAATCTGCACATCTCCAGCAACAAACAGACCCTGTCAGAACAGACACAGGGCAGCTGTGAAGTGTTACTATACTCAGGATGTGTCACTAGTACAGCAGAGCATGAAGCATTCACATGCCCCCTGATCTGTATAGTATTAGAATAGTCACAGCTCCACAGACACATCATGATTATAGTAACACACAGGGTCACTGCTGTCACATCTATTGATCAGCCTCACCTCTGCTCTTCTCAATCTGTGTAGAGAGCAGGAGGAAGCAGGCACACACAGGGTTAATCCAGGCAGCACAGACACAGAAGCCAAGGCCTTCCCCCTCCCTCCACTACAGAAGCATTCTGTGTTGGAGGGGCTCTCTGCTAACTCAAAATCAGTAGGACATTTGTAATGAACATATATTGCAAAGCTGCTTGTTTTTTAAAAGATCTTTTAATTAAAACCCAATCATTGTAGCGAGACAAACCCTTTAACTTGTTTCATACTAGATTTGATCTTGAAAGCCAACAGAAGGATGTGAAATGTAAGATACTGATGACAAATATATATATATTTTTTTTTATAATTTTTTTTTTTATTGTTTATTTATTTCCCCCCCCCCCCCCCCCCCCCCTAGTTAACTTCAGCAGAGCCAGGCTATCTGCTGCCACCCACTCAATTTTTGTATCATTGTTCCGAAATAATCCTGGTTGTCCTGCTGTATGTGTATATATATTATTATTATTTATTATTATTATTTATTTTAAAGCGCCATTGATTCCAGGGCGCTGTACATTCGAGGGGGTTACATACACAACATAAGTCAAACGAGTACAGTGATAATTAATGAATGACAATTGGCACGACAGAGGGAGAGAGGACCCTACCCGCGAGGGTTACAATCTACAAGGAGGGGGAAAAAGACAGAAGGTGAGGGGCAGACATGTATGTGGACTTGGTGTTTTAGTGACAGCAGGTTATTGTAGGTTATAGGCAAGCCTGAAGAAATGGGTTTTCAGGTTGCTTTTGAAGTGGCTGAAAGTGGAGGATGAGTATGTATGTGTTGGGGCATGAGTTCAGAGTGTTGGGTGTGGTATAATTATATATATATATTTATTAGCAGCAGGACAACCAGGATTATTTCGGGACATTGATACAAAAATTTAGTGGGTAGCAGCAGACAGCCTGCCTCTGCTGAAATTAACTAGGAGGGGGATCTATATTTATTAAAAAATACACACACACATTATATATATATATATATATATATATATCTCATCAGAATCTTACATTTCACATCCCTCTGTTGGTTTTCAAGGTCAAATCTAGTATGAAACAAGTTAATGCTAAGAACAGTATGTGGTGTCAACTAGCTGCAAAATATTTTACACTCCCTTCCCTAGGTATAAGAAATACTTTAAGTTGTGTTGCAATATGCCATATAGCGTTACTGCAGTTACTTTCCTGTGATGTCCACCTTATTTCCAAACTATGCCCTCTTCTCGGTCATTTTAATGATATCGCTTCCTGTTCCACAGACCACAGAATCTAGTCTATCAGACCTGCTGTGGTCACAGACCTGCTTTGTAAGTGTCCTCTTCTAGGTTATAGAAGATGGCTACCTGTCCTGGAATAGATTAAGAGGACGAATACACACTGGTCGGCTGTGAGAGATTAGAGAGGCTGTCTCTGGCATTGGCATCTATAGATCAAGTCGCTAAATGATGCAGTGACCACAAATTAAAGGTCACCAATCATGACCATTACAGGATGCTGAACATACTGCTAATTACCAGGTACAGAATATTAAATGTACCCCTGACCACCAAATACTTGACTAAGTCTAGAAATGATCAGCATAACAAGCCACTAAATATCAAAACCTATTGGGTGTTACGGTTTTATTAGTGATAATAATAAATGTCTTCTTGGGCCACCAAACAGGAGGAAGTTGTCCAAATCTTATTGTAACAAATACTGCATGTCTGTCACTCACAGTTATACAGGTGTTATGGGTTTAACACATACAGGTTATAATGAAAATATTAACATTGACAGGTCACCAGGTCCAGATGGCATTCACCGCCATATTCTAAGGGAATAAACAGTCACAGACAGACTATTATTTCTCATATTTAAAGGGTCGTTTCCATCACAGCCTGCTGGCCCCATAGACATCCATTACACGCCGCGAATAAATGACGTCACTTATCCCCCCATGCGTACAATGCAATCTTATTGTATGCGCGTGGGAGGGGGGGGGGGTAGACGAGCCGTAATCCATAGTTCTCTATGAGAGCTATGGATTACCGTAACTGCGGGGTGCATTTTGCAGCGAAATATGCCCCAAATTAAGCCACGTGAACGTACCTTAATAGGTATTTGGCTGTACTTAGAACCCCCACAGAACAGAATGGAGAGTCGTGTTCATGTGGGACAGGCTCTCCATTCTGAGCCAACACTTTTGGAGGTCTTTTCCAGAGATAGGTGTGGGTCTCAAAGATGGGACGTGCACCTATTCAAATTTGTTATGCTATCCAAGTATATGGTGATAATACCCCTTTAAGGAATCTAACTGCAGGGCTTGCTCCTTAGTACTGATACATAGAAAACATGATGCCATATATTCAAAAAGAGTTCAACAAGTGAGCCTGGAAACAGACCAGCAAGCTCTTGTACATACAATGCTTGAAGGTTTTCTAAAGCTATGAAACATGAACACAATATCAGTATATATTCATAAATCTATTCAGGTTGAGGACGCCATAAATCTCAATCTTTCTAAAGCATATACTCTTAACCACATAAGGTGGTACATAAAATAAGGATGTTTGCACTGATGGAAAAAGTACCTGGTTTAATAATAGAAAAAGAAAGGCAGTTTATTAATGATTCATAGATTGGGTCTTCTTAACTAGCAAGGTAAACAGTTTTGGGACCTATTCCCTGAAAAGGCATTACCTCTTATCCACAAGAGAGGTGATAAGTATTTGATAGCTGGGGCCTGAACATTGGGACCACCATCAATCATGTGAATGGGAGGCTCATGTTCCCAGTTTAACCTTATTGCACAACTGCAGTTAGAACATTAGATGGAGCGGCGCTTGACCATGCAACCTGTAACTCAACTAATACTCTTCAGGAATTACAGCCAAGTACAGCTCTCCAGTATCAGTCAGACCCATGGACTATATATAAATCGATCCTCAGCATTCACCACAAGTTGTTCCATGACCACTCCTTCTGACTGCAGGGGAAATAGTATGATAGGTGGATGGCCCAGTGTTGGGGCCCCCAGTGATCAGACCATTATAACTTATCCTGTGGATAGGTGAGAAATGTCACTTCTGGGAACACCTTTTTCATATATTTCCTCATAGCACTGTAGGGAGTTTGCACTTTAAGATATGAATTTCTGCACAATACTAGCCTATAACTAACACAAGAGTATTATATAACAAATGGATCTGGACAAGTTAGAGAAATAAGGTTTTAAACTGAAATTTAAGATAATGCATTTGGGAAGGGAGATGCATTTCAAAATTACCGATTAAAGCATATGCTCCCAATAATTTCTTAATTTGTTCTTAGATGGCATATCAATAGGACAAACCATCAAAGTCTGGTAGGTGCAGGTCCCACTTCTGGGATCCACAACTACCTTGGGAGTGGGCCCCCGAAAGTGTCCGCTCAGATTGGAGAGCCAGTCACACTTGCGCACAACTCTCCACTTTGTTGAAGTATAGCAGAGTGTTGTGTTCGCCTACACCCATAACTCGGATAAAAAATAGAAGCTATTTGCAAGTGCGACTGGCTCTCTACTCTGAGTTGACACTCTGTCTGTTCCCAGAGGTGGGTCCCGTACTTATCAGACTTTGCTGGCATATCCGATCGATATGCTACCAAAGTCTATAGTTGGAGCACCCTTTTACATTAGAAAACACTAAGTAAAATTAACATGGAAAATGATTTAGAAATTTTAGTTGACAGTAAACTTAACAGTAGGGGAGGTAGAAACAGTGACATAAACAGGCCGAGAACAGTTATACCAGTGTACAAATCACATGGAATACAGTAACAGATTTATCAAAACTGTCTAACTCTTAGGCTATGTTCATACGGCATAATTGTGGGATGTAATTACGCCCCGCAATTACGCCCCGCAATTACGCCGTGTGTTCGGGAGCTTGCGCCGCGGGGTGGTGGGGCCGGCAGCCCGCTGGCCTCAGACATTCATTATTAGCGGCGCGTATTTGCCGCTAGTAATTGACATGTCACTTTTCTCCCCACGCGGCGTATTGTCCGAGCGGGGAGGAGGCGTAATCCATAGTTCTCTATGAGAACTGTGGATTACCGTAATTAGTGGGACGTACTTCGACCGGTATTTCGCACCGTACTGCGCTCAATACAGGCCGAGATACGTCCCAATAACTACGGTAATCCACAATTCTCATAGAGAACTATGGATTACGCCTCCTCTCCCCGCTCGGACAATACGCCCGTGTCAATTTCACCCGTATCAGCATAGCCCTAGACAGTGTACACAGACCAAAGAGTCTTACAATGCTCCACATGTGGTGTAAAGCATGTATGCTAATATTTTGGCATACATTGCGCCATAATTCTTTTGCAATTACCATAATAAATGTGCCCCATTGTGTACAGCTTTGTGCATCAAAGTATAAGGCACGTTAGAGCTTTGGGTTGAAAAATTTAAAAAGATTTCTCATGGTCTCTTTATACAAAGGTCGATAGCTATAACTTGGGGACACCCTCTACATTTATAGGAAAGGGGTTTCTGTACTGTAAGAAAAGTGAGACCATGGATTCCTCTACCAGGGGAAGTTGTCCTGAAAAATTTACTAAGGGTGACATATATAAATAAGCAAAGCCATAAAGGGAAGTTGGCACTCACCACTTCTGAATGTCTTCCAATGCACCTGATGCTCCCAGTAGTAATGTGAGCAGCTTGCACTCCTTCAACGCCCGGTGTATAGGACTCTCGGCAAGGGTCCAATCCATAAAGAGCAAAAAAACTTGAACACCAGCGGAAATTAGTACAAAGCAATATGCTGCATTTTATTTAGTCATCCCCAGGGGGTACACTAACGCCAACGCGTTTCAGGCTATATAGCCCTTGATCACGGCAAGTTGCTTTGTACTAATTTCCGCTGGTGTTCAAGTTTTTTTGCTCTTTCTTGACATATATAAACATGTGACAGGCCAGTTCTAAATAGCTTTAAAACAGTGTAGAACGCGCAATGAACCTGTTCTTCTGCAGGTCATACATTTGCCGGCAGCTTTGGCTTCAAGATCACTTTTAACTTGGTCTGGCTGTTCTGACAGTTATGTGCCTACTTTTGGTGTCCCACACTCATAAATGTGTGTAATCCCAGAACGCCACCACATCCTTGGCGCATTACAAAGTGTCGGGGCAGGCGCTACCTACACCAAAGTTTGAAGTACGACAGTTCATACCTCTATAAAACAGGCTATGACAGCCTTGTGGTGCAAAGTACACCAGAATAATAGCGCAGTCCCATTCATACATGTCGCCTTAATTAGGCTGCGCCAGTTCTCCAGCTTCAAAAGGCTGTATTAGACCTGTTCTATAGATGTATGAACCGTTAAATTCCAAACTTTGATGCGATAAGCACCAGTGCAACACTTTTTAATGCGCCAAAGATTTGGGCCGCTCTGGGGGTGTGACACCACATTCGCAGAATTTGCAACATTTATTATTCTTTGATGCCAAACCTAGGCACAGAACAATTAGAACAGACAGACCAAGTTATAAGTGGTCTGCCTGAGCCAGATTTGGCGCATTGGCACTAGGCTGCACCTGTATCCAGGGCTGTGGAGTCGAAGTCGTGGAGTCGGTGGCTATTTTGCAGGAGTCGGAGTCATCATAAAATGGGCCGACTCCGACTCCTAAAATATATAATAAGTTGGTCCAGTTAGTTCGATGCAGTGCAAAGAGCAAGAGGAATTGGGTCCGGCCAGTGCTACTGCTCCCATATCTTCAGCCTCATCACATGAGGAGTGTAATTGATGACATGGAGCAGACAAAGCGCTGCCCCAGGGGAAAAGATTCCGCTCCCATGGCAAACAGATTTCAGCAAAATTTTTCACCTGTTTTCAAAGAAGTAGAAGATCAACCATTCATCAAAACTGACTGTGGCTGAGGCAATTCCTTTATACCCTGACATTGTTAGAGATGTTGCCCCTGTAGTCACCGCTTTGCCCTCAACCCAAGTTAGTGTAGAGAGGCCGTTCTCTATCCTGGAGATAATGGGATCAGATGTGAGGTCATGTATGCAGGATCTGATGGAGGCAATATTTCTCAGAACAAATTCAGAGACTCCACAAATGTTCCTGCAGTGTTTTGCATATTTACAATTGTTTTGTGTCCTAAAGTCATATCCAATAAATATATTTTACACTGACAAGCAAAATGGTAACAATGGTTTGAACTTGTGACTTTCAGGCTCCATATCTCACTATTCACTACAGCTTTGTACATGAGTAGTGATGAGCAG